>OX155952.1:31595973-31882860 GCA_944548615.1 Micropterix aruncella | reverse complement strand
ATTACTTTACCGACGAGTCTTATTTTGACGTAAAGCATTACTTTACGTCAACCGATGAGTAGATTAAGTATTGTGAACGCGCAAATATATTTTTCAAGATGTAGACGGATATATGCATTTTGACCCCCCCCCTCCCCCCCCTCCCCTCATACGGTTAAGAGCATTTCCAGGCTGAAGTCCGTCTCTGAGTGTGTGTAATTCCTCCGCGATAGCGCCCAAACGCTTTATCCCATTGAGCTGAAATGTAGAATGCAGGCATCATTTGGTCATGGCAAGACTTGCAAAGATTGTGGTTGAAAGCGGTCCCCTCTAGTCATAGTGCAATCTCGAAATATTGGACTTAAAGACTTAAAATTCGGCACACAGTTGCCTTGCTGGGAAAAAAAACCCATTGTGAAATTTTGGTTGGCATATCTCATTTACAAGCTACACTAATAATGTTAAAATTCCGCCATCTATTTTAATCAAATAATTACGCCTTGGGCGGAACGATTCGTTTCTCGGCTAAGAGCCAAAAGATGGAACGAAAAGATGGAGACAGGGCTCATCGATTTTTTTTAATGAAATTAATACTCAGATGAAATCAGTCCTTGGCAACTTGCCGGGAAAGTATTGAGGTGGCACAACCGATTTTTTCTTTGTTATTTGTTCTTAAAAATAAATAATGGAAACAATCACCAGACGAATGAGAGCATATTATGTAAATTTGGCGGAAAGTATTTTTTCCCATCTGTGTTTACATTGAGGGTGATCCAATTTCATGAAATCGGTTCACAAGAAAGGGATTTGAATCGGCACGTACATAGTTTACAACATGTATGGCATATAAGTCTCCCTTTATTCCTCCATAAATATATCTCACAAGTCTTACCCCTCCTTATTACCTCCGTGTCGCGTTTACGAACAATGTGGCCCCCGCAATGGGGCCGCAAAAGATGTCAGCTTGGCCTAAATAGACTGACATTCAAACTTAATTTCGAGTAAGTAATTTTCTTTCATTTGCAACTATTTAGAATATGCTAGCAGGCCTTCGATCGAGTTTAAAGGAAACTCAAGTTTACAACCCTGAAAAACGAGGACGACTGTATGAGGATCGCCGAGAAATTTACATTACATTACATTTTCATCGTGTCCAATTGACGGCTATAAACCGCTCTTGGACTGTCAAAGTAATTGTGTTAGGTAGTAGGTCTCGTTACTACTCTTTACTGAATATACATTAGGTAGTCAAGAATTTAACTACTGGATTGACAAACTACAAATATAAATATTAATATAAATAATCAAAATCGAAGCCTAATATTTGAAATAGTCACTAATTCGAAAAGCTACGTAGTCAAATTATTCATGGTAATATTCAAATTCTCAGTAAAATCTTAAATAATCAAATTAAAGCTATGCCATGCATTTAAAAACAATGCAAATGGGCACAATATTTGAAAAGTCATTGCCCTCAATGATATTACCAGTAGTCGAAGTATTACCATTGGTTATTTATTAGGGTATTAGATTGTTCAATAGAATAAAAGGGGTTTTAAAATCAAAGCGGACTAATTCGTAATCCCGGGGAGTTATAGCGGCATCAGGTGGTTCCGTCTCCCAGGGATTGAGCGTAAAAGACTTTTGCGGATGAAAACAATCCACAGTCTAGCAACGCCAACGGCCTGTAAGAGTCTAACGCCTGACAGCGAAGCACAGGGAAGTCAAATGTCTGAAGTATAACCTGTATCTATAATGACTATGTGGAAAAGACCCCCGATACGCCAAGGGGCCAACAATTAGGTGTCACCTATTTCGACTTTAGGATGGCCTTCGACAGGGTTTATAACGATGCTCCCTTGTGCCGATTGTCCTCCCTTAGTTTTACAAAAAAGCTCCCTTTATTCTCCGCTGACTATCTTAAAAATCGTTTTATTTCTCGAAGTATTTTCCACGCTCCGGCGTTACTCAAGGATCCAATTTGGGTCTCTTAAATATCTTCGTCGACAGCATCAGCAGAGTTGATGCCATGTTGTTGCTATTTGGTGATGGTTATAAATTGTTTCTCCGAACTTGTAGCGTCGTAAAACAACAGGTAAAAAATTTTTTTTTTGATTGTTCCATTTTTTTAAATCAAAAATTGCTTATTTCATCGTACTGACTCACCCACTACAAGGTTGTCACTAATTTAAAACTCACCCTGTATGTCAATTTATCAAACAACGTATTGGATTATTCATCTGTAATGTTGTTTGCTTGTAAAAAAAAAAACATTGACACGATCTTCCTAGGGTACTAATAACCTAGACGGCCCGGCCCGTCTACAGTTTTCTAAATAAATGCGCTCGAATGAGCTTTTGTATTTCCGCTCTTCCTTCGCGGGGTACTTGAACTTGCGCGGACGGCGCGCCACCACTGTCAAGTTTACACGTACTTACGCGTGCACTACCGTCCAACGATATGATGATAAATATTATTTTCATGCAAAGGATCTGACAATTTAAAAAAGTGGTCTGGAAAAAGGTGATGCTTCGCAAAATAGCGATTCAAAGATACAACATTTCTGCAGATGTTTACTTCGCTAAACCGAGGACAGGAAAAACATTATTTCGCTCACTCACATACATTTTCAACATTGGATTTAGGTTTGTTTCATATCATAAATAGGATAGAAAACGAATTTACCGCGTGAAATTTGTAGCACCTGACGTTTCGGTGACGTTGCAGCCGCCGTTGTCCGGGGTAGACTGGCAACAGTCTATACCTATCCCCTCCCCCCTTCCCCCTTTCGTTGGGTTGTTGACTGGATAGAAGCATAAGAACTTTGTAATATCTATCATTTTATATAAGCAGGTATTTTTATTATTATTTATGTGTAGTTTCTATGTATTTATTGTTATAATATACATATATTATATTATAAATTATATTTTTTATGTATGTATGTATATTTGGATGTATGTATATGTATATTTATGTGTATATGTTTATGTATGCGAGCTGTATTGATACTTTTATTTAATATTACACGGTTGGCTGTAAGAAATCGCGAAACGATAAGCCCGCCGTTTGTACTAAGTTAAAATAGAATTTAAGTTTTCTTTACCCATGTAATTATTTTTTTAGTACAATAAAGGTATTTTTCACTTCATTTCATTTCAACAGTCTACCCTGGACAACGGCGGCTGCAACGTCACCGAAACGTCGGGTGCTACAAATTTCACGCGGTAAATTCGTTTTCTATCCTATTTATAATGTCAAACAACCGCGATAGTCTTCGATTTTATATTGTTTGATATCGGTCGATAATTTTCACATATCCGCATTTCATGGAGTAGGTGTTCTTACCCCAGAATAATGAGCCTTCTGGTATACCAGTGCACCGGGTCACAGTGACTCTTTGCTGGGGTAGTACGATCTCAATACGGTGACATGATACCTGAGAACCACAGTATATCTGGATCTATCGTTTTATGATTTTTTTGAAAAATAGAAGCACCAATTAAAAAAAGTTTCTAAGCCAATACCTCAATAAGGAACCAATTTATAATTTAGACTCAAAAAAGTTGCTCGGTTGACGGATTTAAACGGATTACTCCTAAAATATAAGCGGTGAGTGTGTTTTATTTTAATTTAATTATATTGACTGGTTAATTTTTATTTAGGTCCTAAATTAATTTTAATAAATTAAAACGTGAGGGCGCTCTGAGAGTTATGCTAAATATTCTTTACTAGTAACACCCTTATACCACCACTGCGCAAAGATAGTTTTACTGTGACTGCGCTGCGATCGAACATTTAGTGCCCGCCCGCTCTCCGACGCATTTGTACGTGGAATCTGTGCCTGACGCTTCATCAATGCCGGATTTTTATTAGCCAAACCCAACAGCATTGATCCCGTCTATTTCTTTGCGGGTCCGCCCATTTCAGATGTTTTTTCTCATGTAGTTTGTCGCCTTAACCTAATCTATACTAATAATTATAAAGAAGTAATATATGTAAGTTTGTGTGTAAGGGGTAATATCCGAAACTACTTATTCGATTTAAAAAAAACACTTATGAAAAGCTCCATTATCGAGTAGTGCTATAGACTATATTTTATGGCAAAAAATAATAGTTTTCAATACAAAATCACGATATTTGTAAATCGAGTCGGAGAAAAATGAGCTGCTGAGTTGCTTCCTCGGAGTGCGCTGACGAAACGGTTTGATATATGTGAAAATAATGTACAACAAAAGCATCGGCCTCAAAGAGATCTATAAAAAAATCGACAGCACATATCCAACTTATAAAAGTATATTTAAGCTACAATAACTGCTTTTATGTCTCAAAAAAAAAAATTAGACATTGTTAAAAAGATAACCCATAAAATAAGAATCCTTGTAAAAATAAATCACGGGTGATAAATAGAGGTAAAATTAGCCATTTACTGTAAGTTTTTAGGTGGTATAGTTTTAGAGATATCATGAAATTAGTAACGCGTGCAAGGACCTCGAAATACCTAGATCAGCGTACAGCTGAAGGTGGCTGCGAGGAACAAGACTCGTACGTCTACGAGAGGTAGCCTGTATCTGAGGGGGGGGGGGGGGGCGTCTTGCACTATATGTATAAAGGTAGCTTCTGAAAAGGCAAATAAACGCCACCCTACTTAAATTAACAAATCGATTTAAAACTTCACGCGAAGCGAAGCCGCGGGCAATAGCTAGTCTTTTGGATAAACCAGATCTCGGATGAACAGATTTTACTGTATGTAATCATCACGGAAATCTTTATGTATGTACTTTGGTTTCACATGTTAAGCTTATAGGGCATTTTATCCACGCACGCTCGTAAATATGAGTGGGTTTTAGTGCCAGGCGTTAGTCACCTGCCTCCGCTCCGTCTCCTCAGCGGAAGTTGCACTCGCATTGCCGCACATAAACTATTTTTAAACTCGTCCTGCGCGGCTTGTGACGCGTCCGGCGTCCGGCATTCGTCCAGCTGAATAGTCCTTAGTGTGGCGGGAAAGAAATAAAAATAAACAAGTATAGAAGATACGTCGGCGAAGGCAATAACCTAGCCTTCGTCGGCTACAATAAAATTTCAATGATGCGAGAAGACTTACATACAACTTCCACATACATATTTTATCCAATATTTAAAATGTGAAACTAAACATAATCAAAATAACCATACTTTCCTAGCTCCCATCATCATTCATCATGGTGTCTCAATAAAGCTCTCAGAAGTAGTAAATTACATAGGTATAGCTCTAGATGCTATGCTGTAGCCTTAAATGGTATACTGATGGGTCCAAATCGGGACTTGACGTAGGCTGCGGTATATATGGAAAGCGACCAAACTTCGAAAGGTGTAAACTTGGGGAACTACGCCTCCATATTCCAAGTGGAAGTATACGCCATTATTGATTGTGCGGATATAAACCTCCATAAGAACTACGCCAACCACCGCATCTACATCCACTCGTATCGCAAGGCAGCTCTTATGACAATAGCCCCGAATACCAATTAAATACTGCTGCAAAACTGCGTATCACTACTGAATTCCCTGGGCGAAAATAACAGGGTAGTTCTAAGATGGGTTCCCGGCCATGCAGGAATCGAGAGAAATGAAAAAGCCGACGAACTTGCTAAGACGGGAGCAAAGGGAACGTTATACGGCCCTGAACCTTGCTGTTCCGTACCAAAAGGCCTTGCAAACCTAATCCTCACAAAATATGTTTAGAACAATCCGTCAGCCACTGGAACAACACGCCAGGGTTGAATCATTCCAAAGCGGTAATCAAGGCTTACGACAGTAAGACTGCCGGTGAGGCATTATCGCTAAATAGGAACAATATACGCATACTGGTGAGGGCGCTCACGGGGCAATGTGGCCTGGACAAACACATGTACAACCTCAATCTCCGGGACACGAAAATGTGCAGGTTCTGCCAAGTGGCAGAGGAAACTTCCCTACACCTCATGTGCGAGTGTGGCCCGCTGATGCGTAAAAGATACACCCACTTGGGTGGTCATTACCTCCAACCTAAGGAGGTAAAACAATCTGGCGCCAAAAGCCTGTTGAGGTTTTTAAATGACACGAGGCTTAGCGCAGAACTATAGTAGATAGCGAACACAATAGATTAGCATTGGTCGCGCAAAGTTACAAGGCTCATAAAGACATTAGAAAAACCCACACAACAAATTTAAAAAAAATATAGCTCTAGATAGAAAACTGAACTGAGGAAACTACGTTGAGAAAAGAAGAAAAGCAATCAACTTTTTGGCAATATATAGACCGACTTAGTATCCATTCATAAAATGATAAATCATTTGGTCGACGTTAACAGTTTTAACAAAATTTCTTTTAATTTTTTCCGAGAAAATTGCGGACTCCCGACCTGTTTTGACTACCGTTAACGACAACAAGTCGACTGTATAATGATTACCACAACGACAATCGTATCGAAATATTTAATGACAGCCTTCAGCAATCCAAACACGATGTTCTAAAACATTTGAAAGTTAGATGGTTGTCTATAAGATATCGCTATAGCGATAAGTCAGTCATTTGTGCATAAATTGTCTTTTTTTTTTAAAACCACTGTACTATTCATTAGGTAATGTTTTTATAGCACAATAAAGTTATTATGTTCTATTCTATTGTTTCTTTTTCATTTTCCTTTTAATTTTAAATATCCTAAGTCACCATTTCTATTTAATAAATAATGATTATGACGTATTCTACCTATCTAATAAATATGTAATCTATGTATTACAATTATTGAAGCATCGATAAACTTACATAAATTTAAACTTAATAATAAACCTCTTTAAGACCTTGGTCTTCAAAATAATCAACTCTTTCCTAGAAAAATTATCTAAAACTGCGATTTCCGCATCTCAAATTCTATGGCTTCGAAGGAGGAGTGAATGGGTGGTAAGATGTAAGCTCACATGTGGCAAAGCAGCTGTCCTAAACCTACAACAGCCGGTCGTTAGTCCGGAATCCACTGCTCACCCCCAGAAGTGTAAAAATAGTATTATGATGGGCCCGACTCCGGTCGGTGAATTCCAAGGCAGCTCTGTTTGTATTTTATTTTATTTATTACTAGCATATAAATGATTTGTTTGACTATCAATACAAAAATAAGCATTTGAGCAACCTTCGAAAGTGACCTTTGATTCTCAGCATCGATCCAGTTTTTCGTTTGGAAATAATGCATAAACAGGTAGCGCACAGATGACTAGGTTTATAATGTCAGGATTTTAGATTGAAATAACGGCGCGGTTGCAGTACAATAATAGCAACGTCTAAACGCTATGTAAATTTCTCACGTTGGCAATCGTAGCAACATAGATGAACATTATATAGATAGAGGAACATCATTACAAAGAATGTATCACCTTAGGCGTACTCGAATTAGAAAAATCTGCTTGAGTGGCGAAATACTAAGACTGAATAATGTGGTAAGAAACATAAGGCTATATCATCCACCATTTAATAAGCTAAACCAAATAAACGATATTGATAGTTAGACCATCTCAAGTCCTCGGTTTTTTGCTGAAAATGTGAAAGTATTTTACTTATATTGGCATCAATTAGTATCCCTTATGAAAATCAACACAGCATTTAGGGCTTATTTAATAGTCATAAATACAGAATGAAAAGGAATGGCGCATTATATGTAGAAATTTTAGAATTTAAATAAAATTGCCGATTGATTTTCACGTTGTTCAAACCAGGAAAACGAAGCTAAAAAATCTTCAGGTATTTAGACCAAAGGGATGTTGACCTATTTTAAATGTTATAGTTAACCCCTCAAGCGGGGGGTGTAAATCTTGGCAGTCACCTGTCATTTCTGAGAGTTGAAGGTCAAAAATATAGCACTTTATAAAACCGATCATAAGAAAGAAACTACTTGATGGATCTTGAAAAGAAGAATTATGGAATGATCGCATTGAAATGTGAAATATAAAACATTAAACCTGATTAGATAATTGGATAATTATGAGTAAACTAATTAATAATAAAAAATAAAAACAATTAGACAATTATGAATAAATTATTAAAAATTTGGAGAACTGTAAAAAACTCACTTATTTAGCGATATCGACGTTTTATCTCAAAATACGAAACCCTAACTAGAAATTATAAACATATTAGTGTACGTTATTACATGCTTAATTAATCAAATCTATTAGTTCGTTTTATTTACATATATCCGAAGAGAAGCACAGATCCGAGCAATAGCAGCACTCGACTAAGTGCCCCCGGAATAGAAACAATTATATTAGGGATTCTAGACTGCGAGAAACACGTCTGAATAATTGTACAATTCATAATTTATCCGTCTTTCTCATACATATCTAACAGGGGGGGGGGGGGGTTGCACTGTGATTTTGGTGTAAATTCAGTTCGTTGAGAGCGCGGTTTGTTGCGCCGCGCTCTTACCCGTTTTAGGACGTTACTGAGCATTGACTACAATACATCATACCCGATTCGGGACGTTACTGTCTTGAGGGGTTAATTAATATCGTCATATAACGTCGTTACAAAAATACAATGTTACAATACGTAGCCGAGTTAAAACACTGATTCCCGTCTGATCAACGAAGTGCAGCAGCCTCGGGCGAGGTCGTTACTTGGATGGGTGACCGCCTGAGTACTGCTACGTGATGCTATAAAAAGCCGGCCGCTTGTAAGATAATTTGCGTTGGACGTTAAGTTGAGCCGTTGCCGTAAGGAGCTCAAAGGGATAAAAAATAAAAAATACAAAATTAATAAATATTAATCACAATGATCTTAATGGCCACGATATTACGCCATATTAATATAATTATGTATTTATTAAATTTGAACAGCTAATATGTTGGAGCACCAAAATGAAATTTTAGTGCTCACAATTGAAATTTCAAGTAGTTTTTAAACAATATATTTGGCTAATATCTAGTATTTTTGCTTCGAGAAACAACCCAGTAGAAGAATACATTTTTGGCTTTTGGGTTATAATAGAAATTACAGTTTGTTGTACGATATTAAGTCTTCGATTATATCCTTAGATTGTTAAAGACAACGTTGTTTCAATAGAAAACGAAAGGATGCACTAAATGCTGTCATCTCCGGCCGCGCGCCTCATCTCGTGCGTGTTTGATGCGCGTATTTATAACATCCTCTCCTACCCATTTTACCGGTCCGCCATGCTCTTCGCGTAATTATAACTCTTATTAAAGCGATTTAACATCATAGATAAGCGCCCCGTCGTCGTAATCTCAAATTAATAAAACTTAGACGCGAACAGTTCGCAACTGCAAACGGCGCTATCGGATCGCGGGGATCCGATAAGAATTTATGCGTTTTTTCAATCTGAGGGACTGCGATTGGATGGCTTGACCGTGCCGTTTTTTTAAGTAACTTGTCCCTCGATCAGTCTATACGGAGCCTTAACAGCTATATACCTGTAATTTAATTGGTCTTCAATAGTTATTTCTCAATGTGTACCTATATATGTTTAACTAGCTGTAAGTTTTCCTAAGAAATGAAAATAAAATAAAATAGAACTAGGTTTATCCTAATCGCGGCAATATTATAATCCCGATAAAGTAGCTTAAAGATGATTTTAGTAAGGCTGTAAAAAGTCACACTTGCTGAATTATCTATACTAATATTATAAAGAGGTAAAGTTTGTGACGTTGTAGGAAGTAATCTCTGGATTTACTTAATCGATTTTGAAAATTCTTTTACCAATAGAAAGCCACGTTATTTGTGAGTGTCATAGGCTATTTAATAATCCGAAAAATGTAAAGACTTTTTCGTGGTAGTCGGATTTCCAATGTAAGTCGGAAAAAAACTTGCCTTAACGATGAGAGATATATGATTAAGATCTAGAGAAAAGTTGTAGAGCTTGATAAATGCCTACAAAAAAGTCAGCGACAGCATATGTCTAACTTTTATATTTAAGTCACCAAAAGTAGTTTTTCAAATTAAAAAAATAATTTAAATCGTTAGGTCAGGTTTATTGGTCATATTATCAACAATTATGAATTATTATCAAAATAAGTAAATTTATCGTCTCAAGTGTTTAAAACAAAAGACTTTTCCCTTTTACTGCATATAATTTCACTTTTACTGCATATATGGTTAAAGAGATAAGACACTCACAAATAAGACATTCACAAGAAGACACTCACAAATAACGGTAATATAGTCAAATTGGCATGCAAATACATACATACATATGCAGTAAATATATAACCCTTCTTTTGGCAGTCAGGAAATAAATCATAGCACTCAGTACTAACCAAACGACACTCATAATTTCATCACAAGTAAAAAGTTTTACCGCCCAACGAAGTGGGCACGGGTCAGCTAGTCGATAATAAAAAGCGCATGACTTAAAAATATTCTTATAATTAAACCTTCACAAAATTCGTTACTGAGAGTGACACCCTCAGGTTTAAATACTAATAAATTGTTGTCTTGCTCTGCTAAGCTGTTAATTCACATATACAATCTTTCACGTGTTAAATCCATCTTAATGCAGACATGCATTTTTTAAAGTGACGCCACAATGAAACAACTAATGACACTTGGAAGTGTCGACTACAAAGGCGACTCCGTCACCCCAGGAAGTTTTAACGATAGTGACCGTTCTGTCTCCCGTGAAGTGAACGTAGAAGACTTGGGATCTCGCCAACTCGCCCGTAAGAAGCCAACGCCTTACCGCGATACACTGAGAATGTGCACACAGCGGCTTTTACTGCCAGTTTAGGCCGGATTTTTCCGGCCTCTCGACTCGTTACGGGTTCGAGGTCGCTTGCGCGGTCCTCTCCCTTATGTTAGCAGTGATTCGTTACTAACCGAATCTATCGCGGACCTCGACGTCCATTTCCCGGCTCTCACGCGGGATCGGGATATTGGTCGTTTCAAGAGCGGCGGTCATAAGGTTAACAACCATCCCCGCTCTATAGGAAACAAAGTAATTTTAAGACTACCTCGGTTATCTGTCGGAGTGCACAGTCTATTGGCTAATGCCGCACAGTGCGCAAGCAGTCCAGGAGCGCACGAAGAACGATTCCCAGGGAAAGCTCACCCACCGGGTACAGAGTCCTACCCGGGCTCGATCTCTACTTGTAGGCTACCGGATGGGTGTTGACCCGTGAGTGGGGTCGACCCATTACGAAGCGGGTCATGATGGCCCAACTGCACAGGAGTCGTTAACGCCCAATAACAAATGAAAGAATGAATCACATAAACTTTATTCTACAGCCAAAGAGGTCCATTTTCATATGTATTGTAATTCTTTTACGGTAAATTAATACATCGACTATAATGCACCAAAATTGGAGCGAGTTTACACGTATTGCACATTCGTACAAGTATTTTCGAGAGGAATATTGGGTCTATCAATGACTAAGACTACTCTGATTCAATAGATAGCTGAGTGATACGTTATATTTTGCAGTGAGATGTCGGAAAGAATAAGTTAATAGTAAAAAGACATTTTTTAAAATAGCTTCTATTAAAGTGCTCTGTGCCGAGCCAACCCTGAGTGCAGCAATTGAATGCTGTACAGAATTCCGTGTTTGTGCTGTTGGCCGTTGAGGAGTCCCCTCGTTGGTAGCCAACCCTGGGTGCAGCAACCCTATCGCGGTGAAGCTTTGAACGGGCTATCATAATTGAATGCGTATACATAATTTCGTTTCTGTGCTGTTGACCGGTTGACAGCAGCCATGCAATGGTGAAATTTAGAACGCGCTATCATAATTTAATGCGTATACAAAATTGTGTGTCTGTGCTGTTGATCGTGAAAGAAAAGCCTCGTCGGGAGCCGATCTTGGGTATAGAATCTAGTCATGCTCACCATAAAAATGCATTGCCGTCGAACTCAACCAACAAGTATATTTTCAACTTCTTAGGATAAGAGGAAGTGGTTATAATTCAGCTTGCAAGATTTGACCTAAACAAACTAACAAACATTACAAGGTTAACAAACATTACAATAGCATTATTTTATTTAATTATTTTTTTTATTTAAAGCAGTGATTCCCAAAGTGAAAAATATGGTAGAAATGTATGGGAATATGGTAGAAATGTAGCTGCAGGGGTCCACCGAAAGCAGTAAAATTTTGAAAGTGGTCTTCGAGAAAAAATAGTTTGGGAACCTCTGATTTAAAGATATGGCAATTTTTTAAACTACAGTACATTATTATTAGAGGCTCCATTTTAAATTGCAGCAAAAAAGAGAGTACCGAAGTTCAGTATTTCATCAGATCAACGCCGCCTAGGCCTGGATTCGTAATAAGGCTGGCGTACCGAGTAAACAATGGCTTATGCATACTTCAAACTTCATAATTTAAAAAATAACATTTAGTATCTAATAACATTGAAAATTAACTAATGATAACGAACAATGTAGGTACTAATTAATCGTTAATCTAATAACTACGTCATTGATATGTCAATGCGTCTGTCAGTCTGCAAATAATAGTTTTAAAATACCCATCATAAAATACATAATAAAATAAAACAAAAAAGACGATAAATTTTATTTCACTGTCACCCTAAAAATACTCTCGTCTCTCATCAACTATTATTTCAGGGCATTCGGAAACCTGCAAAGTGCGTTTCCTATCCCGGCATGTCAGCGTCGTGTCGACGGGCCAGTTCGGTTATCCGGTCGTAATCGAGTCCGTCAGCCGCATGGCGCGACGGCCGATCGCGTTAATACGCATGTAAAGCCCGATACACTTTTAATGCATTGCCTTCTCAGACTCTCTCGAGGCCGGTTAATTAAATAGGGAGGTACGTGACGCAAAACGAAATAAAACAACCGGGCCGGCGCCGCAACCGCGAATATAATAATTAACAGCGGAATCCAGATATTAACAGGCGGCCTCCAAACTGCGAAATAAATGACCGACCATTCACCTGAGTGCTGACGCTTTAATGGTGGATCGTTTAAATGAAGTTATTGTAAACAAATCAGAACCGTTAAATAAAGAGCCTCAAGAAGAGACACTGTCATGCTGTAAATGCTGCGTTGATCACGCACCCAACAAAAGGTTAAATGTCTGAAATCTGTCGAGAAACAACATAAATGACTAGACAACAAATGCTAGAATGAACAATATGTTCACTTTTACTCTATTATTTCTCATAGAAGATAACCTAGAGACGTTGTCAGTAATTTAACCAGGTTTTCTGCTGCACTAAAAATAGTGTTAGAGACTGATCTCCTAGTGTCCTTCTAGCGCTGATCTCCGAATGTCGCAACACATTGGTCGCGACATTAGGAGATAAGTGCTAGAATGAACAATATGTTCACCTTTACTCTATTATTGCTCATAGAAGATAACCTAGAGACGTTGTCAGGAATTTACCCAGGTTTGCTGCTGCACTGAAAAGAGTGTTAGAGACTGATCTCCTAGTGTCCTCCTTCTAGCACTGATCCCCGAATGTCGCAACCCATTGGTCGCGACATTAACCCTTCCTATTTGAGTTAACCATTTTTGGTTAGACGCTTACAAATGCTAAAATTGTATATAACCAATATTGGTTAGGGCGCTCCGCGCTGCGTAAAATGCCAACTTTTTAAATATTTATTCATTATTATCTTAATTGTTTGACGGGATAAGGTTATAATATTATAAATTTCAAATTTCAATGCGATCATTTTACAGTTATTCTTTTTACGATCCGTATAGTAGTTTAAAAGTTATGGTCGTTTTTCTCAAGGCCATCGACTTCACGCGCAAAACTGTCCCGGGCAGAAGTGACGAATAAATTTTTACCCCGCGATAGGAGGGGTTAAGAGATTAGTGCTAGAATGAACAATATCTTCACTCTTACTATATTATTTCTTATAGAAGACCACGTATAGACGTTGTCAGGAATGTACCCAGGTTTGCTGCTGCACTGAGGAGAGAATTAGAGACTAACCCAATGACGTTACGTCTTCAACTGCCCAGTATAAGCATACTGCATATTTTATCATGACTTAAAAGTTGATAGAAGCTCCTGGTGAAGATGATATATTCCGCGTTTTGATGATCATTTAAGTGTGTACCTGCTACAGTACCAGATTAAAATCTTCACTAATGAAAATCTGATTCAATTGAAGAATCGCAAATATGATTTCATTTTATTTATTTAATAAACAAATCAACATAACAGTTATGACCAGTTTGCTGAGATGTACCATATTATAAAACATAAACATCTAAATTGTTATAAGTATTAAATATTAGAAATAATAAATAAGCATTACCCACACTTTTAAAAAATGGCTAAAAGAGAAATGCTATTATAGCATAAAATAATTTTTAACCAACAATGGAAATTTAATATGACCATGCTTTCGTTACTCAATATTTTACATATTTATTTTATTTATAAGGGTTCTTTTGATATATTTTCTGCGATCTGACTAATCGAAGAAATAAATTGTTATTATTATACTGTTAAGGTATTACTTTTTATCTTTTATATTCTTGTGTTATTTTAATATTATTTTTATCACAAATAGATTATTTTTAAAATGTATACTTATTGAATATTTTTAGACTCCTATTTTTTTCTTATTAACTTCCTAGACTCGTAATTAAAAATATAAGTAATAAGCACGAGTGTTCTGTGCTTATGACCTGCGGTTTTAATCATGAAATCGAAATCGTACGCCCTATGGGAAAACTGTAGAGGACCATTTTGTAAAAAAACATCTGTACCACTGTACCTTACATACAGTTATACAATATATTTTTATTTTATTTTATTCGGGAAACAGACAGTACAAAAAAACATATTTACTAAATCAAAATATAACAAACATAAAGCATGTATATGTTTCCACCTATTAAACGGCCATATTGTACATTATGCTATATAAAAGAAAAGTTTAAATAACACAGCATTTTTTAAGGTGAAATTATTAGGGTTTAAAAAAAAAAACAAAAAATATACTGAAAATTAATTACTAAGTTACTAAACAGTACAAAATATTAAAGGATTAAATATCAGTAAACAGAGCAGAAAAACAATAAATAGATTCATAAATATGTATATTATTATGGTAATAAATATATAAATATATTTAATAAATAATAATAATAATAAAGATATTTTCTACTGATCTATTCTATTCTATTCTATTCTATTAAATATGCAACATTAAAAAAGCAATCATGCAACATGAACATTAAAATAAATTAATAGTTTTAAAAAAAAACACTAAAAACATGCTTTTATAAATGCACGTAAAAACCAAAAAATGATACGATATTCCATCATGGAATGCCAGTTCCTGTCTTCCGGCTTCATCATCAGACCTTGAAACTGAATCGTGGTCAAAGTTCATTACAAGACCTTTCTAACGAGTCCAAACACGGCTATGATATGATATTCCATCATGGAATGCCAGTGCCTATCTTCCGGCTTCATCATCAGACCTTGGAACCTAATCGTGGTCAAAGTTCATTCCAAGACTTTTCTAACAAGTCCAAATGGGTCCAAAACAAGTCAGATACGATATTCCATCATGGAATGCCAGTTCCGGTCTTCCGGTTTCATCATCAGACCTTGAAACTTGATCGTGGTCAAAGTTCATTACAAGACCTTTCAAACGAGTCCAAACACAGCTATGATACGATGTTCCATCATATCATAGCTGATGACGCTACGATCCTTGGAAGATGGTTAAATTAGTTACCTTAGATTCCATTACATAGTTAGTTACATACAGGTCGACCTAATAAAAGCGCGTTAAAAACAAACAGAATAACATAAAGAATAAAAACAATCGATCGCATTCTGACATGAATACGTAGCGCACTACCCACATTTGAAGAGATATGGGCTCGCTGTAAAATATAGTGCGATGGATGTTTCCCGCCGACAGACTCGAGTAATACCCGTGAAAATCATAAAGATGCGAAGCCCACCGCACCGCACCGGTGTGAGCCCACCTCGGGCTCGGGGCGAGGAGTTAACATTTTAATTAAGAGCGGAACGACAAGGCCGGTCGGCGGCAGGATAGACCGGTAGCGAAACAATGCGACCAGGCCGGACGCGACGAGACCAATTACAGGAGATGGCCTCCGCGCGGGACGCCCCGAGACCAGACTCAGTAAGATAGCGAACAATGGGCGCGAGACTGGTGGTCGCGTGGTCACGCCGAAAGAAACCCAGGCGATGCTAAATACCATGCGAAAAATTGACTCGAGGAATCTGCGACCAATGTAATAAATAACATACAAATTGTTTTACAAAACCACATACATATCAAATAAATTATCACCATTTGAATTGTCTTAAAACCATAACGACATTTTAGATACAAAAGGTTTTAAATTACTTGTTGTCGCAAAAGAAACCAACCTAAATTTGAGGGAGCATGTTGGAAACAGTTTTGGGTGAATCAATAAATTTAGACCTAGTAATTAAAATGCAATAGAAATGTCTAAGAATGTTGTCTCGTGTCTCTTCGACGTTTCGTCCACTTCATATTTGAATCTAGTAGAAATGTGAATAAAGTAGAAAAGGACGGCCGCCTTGCTTTTTTAAATGTCAAAGTGACGAGGAGAAATGACAATGCTCTCGGATAAACAGTTTATCGGAAACCCACACATACGGACAGATATTTGAATGCCAGTTCACACCGTCTCCCCTACCAACTACGTTCAGTGCAAACGTCGCTCGTGAATCGAGCACGCGATCTATGCGACCCTGAGCATTTTCCTCAGAAGATGCAACAGGGATGTGCTTAGGGAAAATTGTTACGGAAAATAACGCGAGATACGCAAACGACCCAATACAGATGAAACTCAGAACCCGAGCATATCACGAGCATTTTTTCTATACGTCAAGGGCGTCTAAGTACGAATAGGTAAGATGCTAAACAAATTCCACATAAAAACGATCATCAAACCGACCCAAAATATAGCTCGATCTCTGAGACCTGTGAAGGATGTAATATCATTGCAAACCCCGGGTATGTATAAAATCAAATGCAGCTAAGGATTAACCTACATTGGATAAACGCGAACGGCCCAAAGCCACAGGAACAGATCAATACTGTTTAAAACGAAAAAATCGGCGATCTGCGAACACATATTGAATAGCGGTACTAACCACTGGGTACAGTTTCAAAATCCCAATATGCTATCCAAAGAATGTTTTTTATTTTCCTCTCATGATCCGGGAAGCCATTGAAATAGAAACCGCAAACCGCGAACTTCAATAGATATGACGGTTTTAAACTCTACTACGTGAAGCCATCTTCTTAAAATGTTCTCAATGCCCAACGCCGAACGAAGGTACGTATCAAAGGACACAAAGAGTGTTGTATGAATGGCGAATTTTCAAAATTCGCCCGCATTGAACCCGCCACTCTATCATTGTTATAATCTACTCATTGACAGCGTTTTGCCGTCAACCCGCGTGACAACGGGTTGACGGCGCTTTAGTCTACCCTGGACAACGGCGGTTGCAACATAGACAACACGTCGGGTGCCACAAAGTTCACGCGGTAAATTCGTTTAGAATTAGAATATAGCCATCGAATCAGAATATAGCCATCAGACAACGTTGGAGATGATGAAGATGATGTTGAAATAAATATATCAGGTAATGACATTCCCAATCACAGATCGTCTGTCGTTAGTTCAGAGACTTGTGGGTTTATAGTCAGTCACAAGAATCATGTTGAAGCTACATCATACCGTTTTTTCGTATTACCCGCACGAAGCATGGTAAAACATATAATCGAGTAATGGAGTTTCACATTTTAAAATTCCTAGCGATTCAACAAACTTACGATTAAAACTTCATTATTCTGTACAAAACCGTAAGAACAACACGACATTGTATCAAGAAATACAATATTTTTCTCAGTGTAAGCTCTACGAATTAGAGTATAGCCAACAGACAACGTTGGAGGTAATAAAGATAATGTTGAAATAAATATATCAGGTGATGACATTCCCAATCACAGATCGTATGTCGTTGGTGCTGAGACAAACTTGGGAATAATAGTTTAAATTGTAATTAGTTTCGTCGGAGGTAATACTTTGACGATAAAAGAATCGTACCGGGTTATCCTTATTATTAGCGAAAAACTGTATCTACCAGATTAAGGGGTCAGTGTTATATAGATTAGTAGAATCAATCAGCGATAGATAACATTCCTCTGAGGTCAGCAGTGTGTTAGTAAACAGGCGCTTGCATGCATCTGCCTGCTAACTCGTTCGTAATAACGAGGGAAAGATAACGTCCGCTTGGCCGTGAATTGTGTGCCAACGACACAGATAACCATCAGAGAGTGTCAAGACATTACCGCCTTATGCGGCTGAACACGGGTAGTGCACAGATGACTACATTTACAATCTGAGGATTTATCTAAATGCAAATATTTGCGCGGCTGCAGTGCGGCAATAGCAACGTCTAAACGAGATGCTGTTTAAATTTCTCATGTTATTAGCAATCTCAACATCGACGTAGAGGAACAAAGAATGAGTCACTGAGGCATAATCATACTCGAGTTAGAAGAAGCTGTTTGAAAAACAAGTAAATATATTATAAAAAGAATTAAAAACACGACTGCCGTTACAGAAAGTGAACAAGTATTGTATTTATAATTGTTTTTAATATGGTTTCTTAGGAAAAATTTTTGGTTTATGTATTTATCCATATAGATAAATATATATTTCCGGAATGCACTTAATCAGACCTTTCATTTGAAACTAATCACGATATATTTATGTTAATTTATTGACATTTGGATATTAGGACAACTGCTTACTTTATATTTTGAAGTTTAGGTACCCTATGACACTCGGGATGACATAACGATTCTAACACAACACACTTCTGAATCGATTCAAGCGTTTAAAAGTTATGGTGGATTAAAGAAACGGAAAACATACATAGATGAACTCTGAACACATTACACTCCTTTTTTGTTGGGCACTCGTGTAAAAAGACCAAGACTGATCGCTGTTAGAATAGTCCGAACCACATCTACATTTTCCTAATTTCTCATAATATATCATTCACTATCTAATAAGCTAAATCAAAGTACGCCAGATTAATAGACGCACCAACATAGATAATTGTTTTTCTTTTTTTTAATGTGAAAGTCTTTTGATTGTATTAGCAACAATACACATATACAATACTTAATAAAATCAACAGAGCATTGATGATTGTTTTATAATAGTAAGTACAGAATGAAAGAGAATGACGCAACATATGTAGAAATTGTAGAATATCAATAAAATTGGCGACTGATTTTGATCTTATACAAAGCATTTGAAGAAAGCTAAAAATTCTAATAATTACATCACAATGATCTTAATGGTCACGTTACTACGTAACATTGTTATAATGATACTATTTAATAAATTTATCGACAATTATGCAAAATGCGTCAAGAGTGCCACTGTCAGCTTTTAATTTCGCTTGCTAAATGCTACGGTTACGACACTATTAAGTTGCGTAATTGTATCGCCACGATTAACCCTCGTCTTCGTTAATGAACGGCTCTGATCTGAATCCGTAATTCCACTGTCCTTTGTAGTCCTGTCTAAATCGGTTTTCGTCATATTAATTATCTCTCGGATGGTTTCATCATTACGTTGAACTGTCTTATACAGATTAATGATGTGAGATTCTCGTGAATCGTAATCAAAATGAAATCATATAATGTGATAACGCTTCACTTACTATTCGCTTTTAGCTTTCAAACTGCTAAATATAAGTACATCGACTCGAAGCTATACTTATTATCTCGCTTGACCACAATGGATTCGTAGCGTGCCATAACCAAACGATGCCTGCAAGCCAAATTTCAGCTCAATCGGAATAAGCGTTTTTAACTCTTGGCGCTATCGTGGATGTGTATTCCACACATAGAGAGACACACGGACAGACTTCCATCTGAAAATGGTCTTAATAGTCTCAGGGAGGCTCGAAATCGACATTTCCGCCTTCTTCTCGAATAAAAAAATTAGGCGTTCACAAAACTTTCCCTCCTTGTTGGTTGGTGGGCCAGGTTGACAAAATTTACTAACCTTCTCAAAGGAGTTGTCGCAACACTAAATAGTCTGATCTGACACTAATCTGTGAAAACCACAGTCCAACATTATATAGGTAATTTCGGAGTTGCTGTCTTATATAAATTAATGATGTGAAATTCTCGTGAATTGCAATCAAAATAAACTCACATAATTTGATAACTCTCCTCTTACTATTCGCGTTTAGCTTTCAAATTGCTAAATATATGTAGGTACAGCGACTCGAAGCTAAACTTATTAACTCGCTCGACCACAATAGATTCGGAGCCGCTTTCCGCGCACCCAAGAATTCGCCAACTATTCGCGAGTGTGAGTGACCGCTGCCATATCGCACGTCACTTGAACAACTGACGCAACTAAAAAAACTGAATTTTGCAGAAGAGCGAAGAAACGAAAAATAAATAAACAAGATAAAACGGATTAACCGCGTAGAGTTTGTAGAATATAATAAAGCTAGAATTAACAGGAAATATAACAACCGAGTCGCCTATTTCTAATATCAGTTAAATCTACTTTGGAAAAAAAATTGTTTTTGTAACCTATGGATACTTTAACTTCTGGCACATGTCAGATTGCAGTGTTCGTGTGTTTCAAAAGCCGACAGACGTTGCATGTTGTTGTTGCATTGTTGCAATTAATGACATGAAACACTACACTGATAAATAAATGCAATTGAATCACACGATTTTTACAATATTAAGCCGTTTAAATTCTTGCCAATAATAAAAGTACTCATCATCAATTTTCTACTTACGCAGACATATAAAACGAAACGTGCTATTGACATGTTTTCTTATCTGTTCCTTCCTAGTCTGAACAATGCTCAATTTCCTAGTTGAAAACGAAAGTGGCAATGGCACGTACGTTCGTTTTTGCCTACCTAGAAGTAAACTTGTGCGTACAGCAGGAAATTTCTACATATGCTGTTAATCTGCCATGCTTGACTAGCGATTGGTTGCGTTCGTGATTAAAAATACACGCGAATGGTATTCGCACAAACAGAGTATCGTTCGCATACCAGAAATCGCGCGCATTTGTAATTAAATGGGTGGAGACGCTTTCCATTTACAGGGAAGTTGTTATTAAAATCCAAGATTGCATATTGTCTAAAGTCTAAGGTGAAAAAAATAGAAGAGTACAGAGGTCTGCAAGAATACTCAAATGAAGAAATTCTGATAATTTGGGATACGCTACAATTTTCATGTATTTTTTAATTCCTAACACATCAAATCCTCAAGTAAATTAATTTCTAAATACATCAAAATATCGTTTTCTTGTTCTTTATTTTTAAATTCTAGATTATTTTATGATAAAAAGGTTAATTCATTTATGTCCCTGGACCATACCAATGGCAGTCTGGAGTTGAAGTCACCAAAAAACTAATAATGCTAGGTAAATGTTACCATTTGTAATATATTTGGGTGTAAATATCAACCTAAATGATAAAATATCCCAATATCTTGAAAATTCATTTCAATATGATGATTCTAAATTGAGATTTACGAAAATCGCGTGAAGTAGTTGTGTACAGAATAGAGATTTTTAGCAGTATTTTTTTCAAATGATTCGAATACATATTTGTTGTACCTACTTCTCGTAAACTACCTAATTTTTGCAAACTAAAATTTACTATTGTTTTATAAAAATCAATTTACAACATATTTTTCTGCAGACACTTTTGTAAGTTATAGCTTCATTTTAAGATGACTAATATTTAGCTTCTTCTCGATTTTAGTTATATTTAGATTTTAACCTTATTTGATGCCCGGGCAAGCGCAACCGCTCCCGGTTGCCAGACTGGCTTTTCTATAGTCTTGAGATATCGAGGAATACAAGTAAGTTAGATATTTTTTTGTGATAAAGTGTCATGTTTTAATTAGCCATTATTAATCCATAGAGTGCGCAGAGAAAATGAGTAGTTTTTTTTAATATCATGATAGACGCATCTCGTGTCAGTGTATGTCATTATAGAGGATGTGTGAGTGTGTGATATACGATTGTAATACAGTGTGTGTAAGTGTAAATATTTACAATTTTTTTCATATAACCGAACGTAATACCAATCAGATCGCAAGCAAGCAATATCTTAAGTAAACTATCAGCATCCCGCTTTTTTGCTCAGTTAGGTATGCAATGAGACAATGGCTATGGGTTTAATCGGTTTCTCCTGCACGATTTATAATAATGTTTAGCGAATATCGCAACCTTACTTCTGTAAATTTTATTGTTTATAATAAACAAATAATTGAATCTGTCTGGCAATTTTAGATGGGAGCTAAGGGGCCCTTGCTGAGTTGTCCACGAAGACCCATTCTGTTCAGGGTTGGTCACTTTCACGGATCAACACCCATCCGACGGCCTCCACGCATGAAGTGCGAGCCTGGGTAGGACTCTGGCCTTATGGTTAGTTTCCCCTAGGAATCAATCTTCTGGTGCTCCTGGACGTTCTGCGCTCGGTGCGGCATTTCCAATCGATCGCGCACTCTGACTAACAGTCGGGGGAGTCTGGAAGCAGTACTGTTTCCTATAGAGCGGGGGTGGTTGCGGACCTTACGGCGACTGCTCTTGAAACGACCATCGGCTATCCGATCCTGGGTGAACAGCCGGGCAAAGGATGCTGTGGTCCGCGATAGATTCGGTATACACTGTTTCGCCGCTTCGTAAGGGAGAGGACCGCGCAAGCGATCTCGAGCTCGTAACCAATCGAGAGACTGGAGTAATCTGGTCGCAATTGCAAGTAAGGGCGTGAGTGTAAGCCCGCCGGGTAACACTCCTTGCTATCTCGCGGTTAAGGCGTTGGCCTCTAACGGGCTTGTGACGTAGCTAAATGGTGGACTGTTTCGTCCCCAAGTCTTCTACGCTCACTCCAGGGAGATAGAACGACTAATCGTTAAAACTTCCTGAGGTGACGGGCTCGCCCGCTGTAGTCGACAACCCAAGTTGCCGCATCTGCGTTCTATAGACAGGGTTGCCTGGTTGCACTAACGAATTATAACATCAATGGCAGCCATTTAATAGAATTGCATTGCACAATATTATAAGCGGTATGCTGCAACGAGGCTCGCGTTCATGTCTTGGGGCCACAAAGGCGTGGAGAGCCGCATGCTCGCCTGCCATGCATTTCGTTGGAGTTGCTTTGCTTTCACTCGGGCAGCGTCTAACAAAAGACACGGACGATCTTTAACATCATCAGATAAACAGCTTCCCTGTGAGTTTTCCCCGCCCATTGTGGCGGCGGCGACTCGGCGAGAATCCGCTATAGCGTTACGATTGTTACACCTACAAATTCAATACAAACGCGGCTTAAGATTCGTGTAAGCCGCGATAACATCTTGCGGATTAGAAACAGATTTGATTTTAACTGCAAAGTTTTTGTATTCGGTGGTAAATATATTTTACGTTGATTTAAAAAAAAACATACAGCATATCAATAATGAAATAACGCCAATGCTGTTTTTAATTATTTAGAATATATTAAAAAAAAATACAAAAATATGCTGCAAATACAAAGAAAACTAAAAAATATAGAAGGATGCTCGCTATATGTGTATATGTGGGTGTTGGTATATGGATGTTGATGTCAGTTTGTGTGATGGACAGCATATGTGTGCGTTTGTGTGTGTTTATCTGTTTACATTACATTACATTTTCGTCGTGTCTAATTGACGGCTAAAGATCGCTCTTGGACGTGTCAAAATAATTGGGTTAGGTAGTAAGAATCGTTACTACTCTTTATTGAACATACATAGGTAGTCAAGAATTAACTACCAGATTGTCAAACTATAAATATAAATAATCAAAATAGAAGCCTAATATTTGAAGAAGTTAGTAATTTGAAAAGATACGTAGTAAAATTATTCATCGTAATATTCAAATTGTCAGTAAAATGTTAAATAATCAAATTAAATCTACGTTATGCATTTTAAACTAAAAGTACAGATATAAGACCATATAAAATAATCAGACAATAAGGCTCTACTTTTTTAAGTAATTTAAATGGGCACAATATTTGAAAAATCCCTCAAATTCGGCCAGATTATAAAAAGGGTGGCCTATCAGCATCCTCTTGATGTTTTTTTTTAATTTTATGTCCTCCAGCTGTTTAAATTTTGTAGGGATTATGTAGATTATAGAATTTAATGCTAAGTTACAAGTAGCTTTTCTGTACTTTTGCCAGTCGTATTCGGGGTACGCATAAAAGGGAGCTACCGCGGGTATGATGCAAGTGAATGTCTGCATTAATTGTAGTTTCTGCCAGGTGCTGTCTAGCATACATTAAGCACTGGTATATGAACGCCGAATACATAGTCAATTACCCTTGCCTTGCTGAAAGCTGCTGTAGCTTGCTGTAGGGTGTATGTGCATGTGAGCGCAAGTGGGAACGCTGGATGCTTACTCGATTCAATCTGATCTCCAGCTTGTTACGTGTCTTGTTAAAAAACCGACTACTGTCGTAGTTAAATATGTCAATTTCGTTAAAGCATACATTGTACGCATGGCTAGCACGTGGCAATAACGTATCCGTATATAGTTTTGTGTTGTGTTGCACCTGGTAGTCGAGAAGGCGCTCGTATGCTCACCCTACTCATGAGGTATGGACTGTCCAACCCAGGACAAATGATTTTATATGATAGCGACAAATCTGATGCTACTCGCCGGTCCTCTAATGTCTCCAACCCATAGCGCTGGAGTCCTTCCGCGTACGACAAACCAGAGAAAAATGAGCAGAAATTCAGGTGACAACCGTATTTTAATACGCTCAATCGTCAGCTTGTATGTTATAGCATAATGCGGAGGCCAAATTTCAGAAGCAAATTCAAGCAATTCTTTTCGGATATAAACCGTCCTCAAATAATATATATTTTTTATAGGTTTACAAACTCTCGTAATAAAATCGAAAGTACTGTAAAAGGGTACGTATAAAACTGAATCTATATGCTTATTTAATAAAAGCTTGGCTAAGATGACGTCTAGATCACGTACTCGATCTACTTCCAGGATTTCATCATTGCCAATTATCTATTTACAGCGAATCAAATGGATATTTATAGAGAATGAGATGTTATGAAATTTAGCTTTTATAAGATGTTATGGCATAACATTACACCTTTAAAGCCATTGACCGAGTTGACCACTACCTGACCATAGAACTATAATAGCGCCGATAATGAATCTTCTCTGCCACCAAATGAAAAAACAGGTCTTTAAACTACGCGAAACAAGCACTCATTATTGCTAATCGAAATTATTATTTTCACAATATTCATTTGTAAACTGCCGATTCCAGTTTTTAAACAGATAAAAAGTATATAATAATAGTATTATTACCACATTTATAAAAACAAGCTTTTATTAAGATGCTCTGTCCCGACCCAACCCTGGGTGCAGCAGCTATGTCATAGTGGAACTTAGAAAGGGCTATCATAATTCAATGCTATACAGAATTTAATGTTTGTGCTATTGACCGTTAAGGAGTCCCTAAGTTGGAAGCCTCGGCGAAATAACCCTATTACGGTGAAAGTTAAAACGGGCACTTGTAATTGAATGTGTATAAAAAATTTCGTTTCTGTACTGTCGACCTTTGACGACTCCCCTGGGTGCAGCAGCCTTGTCGCGGTGAAACTTAAAACGGGCTATCATATCTGAATACGAATACAAAATTTCGTTTCTGTGACCGTTGAGGAGTCCCCTCGTCGGGAGCCAACCCTGGGTGCAGCAGTTATATCATGGTGAAGTTTAGAACGTTCTATCATAATTAAATGCGTGTACAAAATTGTGTGTCTGTGCTGTCGACCGTGGAAGAGTACCCTCGCCGGGAGCCGATCCTTGTTGTAGAATCAGGTCTTGCTCGCCATAAAAATGCATTGTCATCGGACTTGACCAAACAAATAAAATTTCAACTTCATAGGATAAGAGGAAGTGGTTCTAATTTAGCTTGAAAGATTTACCTAAACAGCTTGAACAAACTAACATACTAACAAACATTGCAAGGTAAATAAAAGCTTGTAAAAATAAACATTTTACTATTGTAGTCTCATGTTTTCTTATATTGCTACGACTGATTGAAGGTAAGGACGTTCAAGTTTAAACAATGAACAAGTAGGTAAGTACCACAAACATGCACATTAATACCGACGAAGAAAACGAACCAAATATTTTCATTGCCGAAAGACCTTACTAAATATCTAATAAAATTAAAGAGAGCATAACACCAGCGTTAACTTTAAAGTGATACTCCGCAATATGTTGGCAACTGCCTCATTTAATCATACTTACTTACTTTTTAAATGTGAGCACATTGTAAATTAATATCGGCATTCCTTTATCGCAAAAAATCTTTCATGAAATGGAAGGCTATCGCGGTTTTTACAAGACTGTCCAAAAAAGGAGTGTTACGTGTTCAGGATTCATCTATGTATGTTTTCCGATTCTCTATTCCACCATAACTTCTATACGCTCGAACCGATTGAAAAATGTGTCGTAATGTTAGAATCGTTTTGCCCTCCCGAGTGTCATAGGGTACGTGCCGCGACTTTTTGCTCTCATATAAGGAGAAACCTGCGTCTTTAATATAACTCGCCATGTTACGCAGTGCGTGTTGACATTCAGCATTTTAACAGTTTAGTTTTTTTCGTTCTTCCTCTTCGCGGCCGTCAGGAATAGATCCGGTGGCCTTAGTAACGAAGCGAAATATTTGGAATATTAATTTAGCCAAATAAATTATACAAAGTGTTTAATTATTACACTCTACAAAATAATACCGATTTTTAAATAGCCGTTTTAGGTTATTGTCTTTGTATTGTACTACATGTGTTTACGTATATATCATTCAAGACACCTCAAAGATTACTACCTTTCTAAGAATTAAGCAGTTTTCCCCTTTCTCTACTCTTCCTTTCCCAATTTCCTCTCCTCGGGCATTCTTAGTTTTAAATACCTTTACTGGTCTGTATTATATAGAGACGAACGTGATAATCTTTATTTCCGTAATGAGCGCATGTACGACTGTAATTAGGTTAGTTGTAAGACATTTCCAAAATAAAGTGCAAATAAAGAGTATATTATTATTATTATTATAAATTCGTTTTCATCCTATTTATAATGTCAAACAACCGCGATAGTCTTCGACTTCATATATAATTTGTCTCGTTTTGGCATAATATTATTTCCGACTTCAGATCGGGGCACGAAGAACAATATCCTAAAAGTTGTTGCATTTAATTAACGGAACAGATTTCGTCAACTACACGGCATATTTATGCGATAAGCCTGATATACCTATTGCCACCAGCCTACAAGGGTTAGGCGTTCTCGCTGATAACAGAGGCGTACATTCTTGCGCGACCAAAACTTGTCCCAAATTCCTGAATTTGCGGCGATCCGCGAGCAAAATTGATATCGGTGCGTGCGGGTTCGTTTGCGATAAGCCCCCGGGAGTTTTCGCTCCGCGTGCTTTTCACTCGGCAATGGACGAATGAATGAATGAATGAATGGAGGAACGAACATTGCTTAATGGCGGGCGCGGGTGGCTCGAGTTGGCGTTATCTCAGCGGGAATGTGTCACATATCGCTCACAATGGCTGACATTCGTGTCGCTGTGATAAGAGCGACATGGGATGTGACGCCAATCCTGAAATATACAGCGAAATAACCGGGTTTAATTTAAGTGTACGATCGCAAGATATGTGCCGGATAAGGCATAGAGAATTGAGAGAAAATCATATGAAAGAAAAGGGGTTTGTTTATTTATTTACAAATAATTAAAATAAAAAAAATTAAAAACACTACTGCCGTTACAGAAAGTGAACTATTGTATTTATAATTATGTTTTTACGTCTTTTTTAATGATTTTTTTGTGGTTTATGTATTTATCCCTATAGATACGTGTATATTTCTGGAATGTACTCAATCAGTTTGACACTAAACACGATATATTTATGTCAATTTATTGACATTTAGATATTTAAACAACTACACACTTGATATTTGGACAATTATGGTACCCTATGATACTCAGGATGATATAATGATTCTAACAAATATCACACACTTCTAAATCGGTTCAAGCGTTTAGAAGTTATAATGTAATAAAGAAACGGAAAATATACGAAATATGAAACCTGAACACATTACACTCCTTTTTTGTTGGGCAGTCGTGTAAAAATTAGGTAAACCCGGCCACGCTGCGCCACTATCTCAGTCTGATATGAAATGAATGCCAGAGAAAAAGTACGAGAAAACTTTAGTCGCGCGTATTCAAATGCAACGTTGTGTCAAAAAAAGTACAATAAAAACAGTACTATTCGCGGGCACAATCATACGCAAGCTGAAATGTTATATATAAAGAAGGTAATATGTACATAATCAATACAAATACAAACATTGTGGGCCCTTCCTGACATGGAAGTGAGGATATTGAACTCGATAACGACATTGCATAAAAAGCTCATGATGATCGACCGACCAGGCAATCAACTTAGTCACAATTTCATATAATGTTTTCTATTAAAAGTAATATTTGATTGAAACTCTTTCGATTCTAGGTTGTCAAACGCGATAACGTCTTCTTATTAAAAGCGAAAGCAGTATCCGGGTCAATATTTTCCACCTGATTTATTGGATCGCATATTACGCGAGTCAGGCCTATACCAGAATAGGTGAAATGGTTTTAAAAACCGTGACTGATGGCTAAAATAAACCATTATCATCAGTTATGCAAATGCATTTCATATTTTTGGAATCCTCTCACTCCACCCACAAATAACATATTAAAATACTCTACAAACAGGTTTCCGAGTGTGTTAATATGGAAATGTGCATATTTTCAATGGCGAGGTTTTGTGCCGAAGGTATCGTTTATGAATAAAAGGTTTCACCAATTGTGAGCGGCGCGTTTTCTAGCGATAATTAATCATGTATGTGCACGGTGCGATTTCACTTGTTTACTTTCGTGTGTTAAAATTACAATTTATCAACGTATCTAATTGTAGAGAAATTAAATGTAGAAAGGCCCTAGCGGATGGAATATTCCATAACGCGATAAAAACATAAAAAAAATAATTCTTTGTCCGTGATTACGTTTTTTTTTCAAATGTATTCTATACAGGGTTAGTTTTTATTAGTGAGCACCATCTAATTCTAATGGATGATTCTGTGTATAAAAGTAATCAAGAAAATTATTAAAAAGTGTTTTTTTTAATTAATGTTACTGATATTATGTATTTTCTACAGAAGATTATTCTACAAATAAAATTGAGTTAAAAACATTACAACTCTTTTTTATTTAGAACACTGTTTCCGAGGAAATAACATTTTTGTTCAACTTTTTGATATTTCGTATTTTGAAGTCGAAGACTATCGCAGTTTGATATATTAAATGAGATACAACGAATTTTTCGCGTGAAATATGTAGCCCCAGACGTTTTGGGGATGTTGCAACCACCGTCGTCGAAGGTAGACTCCTAGACTAGAAGTTATTTTGGGTCTATCCCTGACAACACCGGTTGCAACATCACCGAAACGTCAGGTGCTACAAACCACGCAGTAAATTCCCCGCACTGCGACCTTTATTTATTAAAAAACCTAGGTAAAACAATTTTCCCAAATACTTGATAACTGAAGTCGACTGTCAGTTGATAGTAAGTAATTTGTGAAATTATTGTATAGTCGTGATGCTGCAAATACGTAGTGTCGTTGGCCGTAACTTGTCTTCATCCTTCTCTCCGGTTGTCTGTATCTTTGTCTCGTTTTAAGTTTGTAGTCTTTAAGATTAGACGTTGACATTTTGTAATTTCTGTTGTAATACAAGAGGACCGTTCTTATACATAGCTGTCGTATGTCATTATATTACAAGTACATATATTAAAGTCGATAAATAATTGGTCCGATGGATAATGGGACGGTTTCTTATTGATCAATCTAATTAGGGCCTTTTGAGCCCTTATTAGGAGATGAAAGACAATAATTGCCGCCCCGCCCCATCCTATTTATCGGTAAGTAATGACACTTTGTGCCAGTGCGGAGTTGGTTTTGCATAGATGGGCTCACAATGTTTCGAATGTTCTTGAAAATATAAATCAGTTTTCGTATTCGTGATGCAATCTGCTCAATTTCGTGTTGCCAGCGCAGGAACATATCAATTTGAATGCCAAAGTATGTATTTGATATTTGATGCGCGTTCCGGCGGATAGCAATTACAGTTAGTATCGTCACACTTCTGTAGCATTTGCTGCTTTTCCAATCCTGGTTGATTATGCCGATCTATGCTATTAAGTATTTTGTCTTTTCTAGTGTCATGAGGTGCTCCTTTAGCCAGTCAAACGTTAGTCTTAATCAAATAGATGTCATAGAATATATTTTAAACAGTGACATCCGCAAAATATATAATAGTAGATGGTAGTGTTTGTCTGAAAATGTCCTCCATTTATATAAGAAACAAGCCCAGTCCTAATGTACTACCCTGAGGGATACCATAATCAGTTTTCAGCTAGTCACTAGAAATGTCATTCAGTTTAACACGTTGAGCCGGCCTGTGATATAGCTTTCAAACCATTCTAGATCCTTTTCTATGACTCTACTCTGTCGTAATTTAGTTATCAGTTTGTCGTGTGGTACAGTGTCAAACGCCTTGGCGGAATCAAGAATGATAGGTACTCAGGCGCTTCTTTTATTCATTTCTGACGCCAGACAGGTCGACCTTTTCCACTATAAAACTTGTTACGTCTACGTCCTGCGTGCCCAAGTTTAGCTTTTAAAGCCATATTGTCCAATCGTTCGGTGGCTAGTTAGTTGTTGTTTAACATGTCTTTCAACTATTTTACTTAATGTATTCAGTATGGAAATAGGTATGTAGTTAGTAATGCCCATTTTTTACCCGGTTTGAACAATGGTAGTACGTTAGTCATCTTGAAGTAGTCCGAATATCAACCTCGATCTATGCTGCAATAGAATAAATGCATTAAAGGCATTGTAATTAATTTGGCAACCGATTTCAGAATCTTCACACTTACGCCATCTGGCACTGATGTAGTGTCCATCCTCAGTTCGTTGATTAATTTTAGAACATCTAAGTCAGTCATTTTTATAAGTTGAAAGATTTTGTCGTCTTTGGTATTGTCCGCTGTTTATTAATGACAGCGTATATTACAAGTGAAACAAAATAATATGTTTAAACATATTTTGAGTTTGTGTGACAAAACTCCATGGCCGCATGCTAGCGTGCACTGAAATGTCAGCGTGTCAATAAAATACGCAGGCAAAATATTTTATTGGTATATTTCGTGACAAGCAACCCTATTTTGGGAGGGATTTCCTCGCATTCGAACGTACGATTAGGGAATAGCGTATTTTAAGGGAAATCCATAATTTAGTTGGAGAACGATAATAGCCTACCTTTTAGCAAAGGAATTTTTATTTGGGTTATTGATTGCATGAGTAGTTAGTATCCGATCGATAATGTTTACAGATATGCTAATTCTGAAACCATCTTCGTGTTGCAAGAAAAGGCTATTCTTTTCACTGCGCGAAACTTTTCATAGAAATTAATATCCTCAACGTGTCTTGTCAGGTTATATATGTAAATTATTATATATCGGTAAAAATTTCGATATAAATACCAGAAATATAAATAAGCTTTTAGTTCTTAAGTTTCAATTAACAATAGAATCCTTACTTCTTTTACGGACAGTGTATACATTTCTATATTTCAAATAGAATTCCTCAGAATTTTTTTGAGTTGCCAGGAAAATAATCTAAGCATCGTATTAAAGACCTACTTTGTATGAAAGCATACTATATGATTAACGACTTGAATGATAAAGATGGGTTCATTTTATTAAAATGTATTTTTCAGTTTCGAAAAATATATATTTTTTTTGTAACTGTAACAAATTAATTTTTTTTTGTAACTGTAACAATTTCCAATAATCTTATTTTATTTCTTCAACATATATTTAAAAATGGATTATATCTTGACAATACTATTATCAAAAAGCGGCCATCTTGTTTTCTTTGACGGTTCTTTCCAGTTGACAAAAAAAAGCTCTTACCATCTGACAAAAAAAAACATTACAATATAAATATACTATTATTGTCTATTGACGTTCAGCATATATAGACGCAATGTACTTGCATTGAATAAACGGTAAAAATCGTATCGAAATCCGTCAAGCGGTCCTTGAGACTAGCGCGATCTAACAGCAGATAGACTTTTTAGGGACTTTGTTTAATAATTTTTTAGATGATCAACGCTGTCGACGGCAAAAATACGGCGCCTAGCGCAGACAGCGATATTCTTCGGATATTGATTTTCATCATTCTGTATTAAAATAATTTGTACTTTTCGTCAATAACAGTAATGGTCATTAGGAAGCACACATTATTATTGTATTTTTTTTGGGCATGGACTGAAAACTGCCTAAGGAATTAGCGGTAATGAGATAACTGATTATGGCCTTTCGAATGTGCTTTGATTGCTCTTTCATAAAACCCACGATTGTGTAGTTATCAAATTGGGTAATATGTCATTAATAAAATGTTTTAGTGAAATTACTGGACAATGTCCTAATTTTATTATTAAATACCAACGCGATATAATCGAAATTTTTTGGAGATTACGCCTTTCCTTATTATCCACTAATATTTGAAAACGTTTTATGGCCACAATTTAATACATGTCTCAGAAACATTGGTATTTATTTCATTTCATTTCATTTATGCAGTTTAGCAAACTCTTCTGTAATGAAGATGTTTTAATACGACTTCCATATGCTCATCACGTTGATTCCGAATCTGTATAAATCGTTGCTCTATCTTTATACATAAGTGAGTTATAGGCGTTTGAAAAAGAGTCAAACACCTATATTTCGGTAGGTTAAGTTAGTTTTGGAATTTATTGGGTATGCTACCTTGCCTATTTTTCAACAAAAAAAAAACATGCACTACTAAATTCGACAATTTTAATGCTAAATCTGATAGAAAATCGTGTCGGATTTTTTAAAACTACTTTTTGTTTTTTTTTATTTACATTAGTTTTATGATAGTTTTTAAAAAACAACCCTAACTACTAAGGTGTTCATGAATTGTTTGAAAAAAAAACTAACTTAACCTAGAGAAATGTAGGCGTTTGACGCTTCTTTAAATGCCTATATCTCTCTTATTTATTAAGTCTGATAAAAGATTATTGCGGTTTGGAATCAGCGTGGTGAATATAGTCTTCTTCTTCTTGTTGTTGCTTTATGGCAATCACCGATAGTCGGTGCTTTTCTGCCAAGTCGTTTTAGGAGGGCATCTAAGTTAGTTTGTTACATGCACAGCTACATGTATAAGACGGCACAATACTGAAACAAGGGATACTTATTTATAGAAATGTAGGTACATATAGCATAAAACATGGTTATTGGGGATGATACAAACAAGAAAAGGGTGTGAAATAAGCTATTACACTATACAGAAATATTATTAAGGGAAATAAATTTACATATTACTTTATATATTTTGGGAGAGTTGAGGGATAACAAGTGGAGAACACATAGAGGGAGTTGGATGTTATACTTTACAAGGTCTGGGATAAAACTCGGATTATTATTGAGGATGGGACAGTTAAAGAATAGATGGCCCAGCGTGCAATCTTCGTGTCCACAATCGCATTGCGGAGACGCGAGAACATTAATACGGCGGAGGTGCGATAGGGTGGAGCAATGTCCGATCCTCATGCGGCAGATTATCGAAATCTCTTTCCGACTAAAGTGAATATAGTCGGATGACCTTAAAAAATCAACAATGTAGAACTGGTAGCAATACCTAATAAATACCTACACCTATTGGCGGTGGGTCAAGTCAGTTTTTAAAAAAATATACATGACAGACTAAACTGCATATAGGTACCTATTCCGAAACATTCAGATACAATTAAGAAAAATATAAAGTTATAATAACATTAAAAACGTTTTACTTACCGCTGTCACCTTGGCCCGCTTTTCTTAAAAATAGATACAGATTAAAGACGAAAATTGACACCCAAATGTCAAAAAGTCAAATAGGTATAAGCAGCAATCGAGTTAATCCAAGAAGAAAGCACAAAAACCACCAAAGTTAATTTTTTCAACAGTCGAATATTATAAAAACACAATAGGTATCATCCACAATAATGTAACTCCACTGCACAGTAGTTTCAATTGAATATTTCACTTGTTTCGTGTGACGAAAACTGAAGCGAAGCACTAGACGTTACGAAAATTCGCCGGGGCGATCGAGCGACGACCGACACGGGCTCCCGCGACGGAGGACAAACGCCGAATGAATCGGGCGCGCGATTTGTCGAATCGACTTTGGTCTGCTCGGTCGACTTGAATCGACTCAACGCGCAATTCGCGTCGCGAATCTCGAAAGCGTCAAAAGTACATCGACTTAAACACGCTCCTGAATTTTATCGCATTACACCATAATCCTTCAATATCCGCGGAATAAAAAAAATATAGGTACACGGTAATCTACAGTCAAGACGACGAAGGCAATGAGCTATTGGGGTGGGGCAGGATTCGCCCCGAGACGCTAGCCATGGAAGCCCTCCTAAATTCCGGGATGGCTTCACCTTGCGAAAACTCTGTAACATATCTATTACAATACGCTACTAGACTTCAGACCCATTAAAACGGGAAAATTAAAAACAAAGTGGCCCGTATTCTTCAGCTCGTCCATGGCTAGCATAACTAGCCAAGGACGTCATCTCATTCAACTTAAAAATCGAATTGCAAACGCGCGTCGCCATAAAATTCAGCGTTAAACATTCGAATTTAGAACGAGCGACACAACGCAACGAATAATATATCCATTTTGTTTACTATTGTAGATTGTTTTCTTTTATATTTCAGAGTTTTTCTATGCGCTCGTAATTTTAAACTCAAATTATAATCTACGATAATATTTGGCATACAAATTTATACATATACCTATTTATAATATTTACATACATAATTATTATTACAATATTAGGAATATTATATTTTATGCATACGCATTTATTAGTAATATATAATCATAATAAACTAAATTGACAGTATTACTAATTTAATATAGGTTTGTCGTTTTAGACGAAAAAATGTGAAATAATTGCTTCCGCCTTTTCCCTTCCGGTTTCAAGCAGCCGCAAAGTAATTTTTACTTTATTCATTTGTAAACTTCTGATTTGTTTTAAACTTCTGCTTTGTCCTGAAATTAATTATAAAGTTTAGGAACTACAGAACTAAAGTGCCTTTTTCGCAGATTTAGTTCTGGTGTTTTTAATAACATGTTTTGCTGGCGCACAACGACTCCTTAGAATTTTGTGGTCGGTGATGTTATGTGAGTGCGCATCGCTAAAAAGATCGTTTTACGGACCCTCCCCCCCCCCCCCCCTCTCCCCTTCCATCCATCGCCACATTTGTTACGTCGTTAATGTAGATTATAAATAAAATTGGGCCTAAAATACTTTCTTGAGGTACCCCATATTTGATTAATCCTATCATCGATAACAATCCCGTTGAGTTTTGTGATTTGCGTTCTTTCACAATAATTGTCGGTAAACACTTTCAGGGCAATGCCACAGACGACACATTTTTCTAACTTTGATATATAAGCTCGTTTTTTCTTAAAAATAAAGCGATTTATTATTATTGTTATGTATTGTTTTGTCTTTTACTAATTTATAGGTGACATAGTTTTTCAATTTTAGTAGTTTATTAAAACGTGGAGGATATTTTAAATTTAAATATTGATTTAAAAGCGTTATTGTGTTAAATTTTACTAGTAGGTAATTTATATTTTAATATATAATAGTATTATTCCGAAATTTGGTCGTAGTTTTTGTACCTACGATAATACAGTCGATTAAACGATTTTAGTCTGCACCAAATGAGGCAATCAATCAGGAGGCGTCTTTTGAAATTATTTACTTATACAGTGTGAGTTTTTAATTAGTAACATCCTTGAAGTGCGTGAATCAGCACGCGCAAATAAGCAAGTTATGATATACCTATGTATATATTTTTTTAAATTTTGACATAGCACGCTGGGCCATCTAGCAATAGGTAAAATATCGCGAATAAAACATATTCGCGATATTTTAACTACTGCTAGATGACGCACCGCGCTTAACTCTTTTTAAACTATTTTTCAAAATAATAAAATTTTAAAATTTTACAAACAAAAAGTTTTTGTTTGTAAAATTTTTGTGCACTTTCATTTTTTTTTATTTAAAAAAGTATTTTTTTTCGTACTGAGTCACCCACTTCAAAGATGTCCCTAATTAAAAAGTCATCCTGAACCTATATAATGTTTTCTATAACATTTATGATTTTACTACATATGTATCACGTATGTATCACACTGGTTGCCAAATTGTAGTACGACGTTGAGCAATCTAATACGCTATATCAATAATGGTACAGCCGTTTAGTAAATAGATCTGACATACAATTCCCTGCCGGCCTGAGCAAGTACGCGTTGAGAACGTTGGCAACCCAGAAATTTAGCTTGACACTGCCAATGATTTTAATCGCTGAACATGATTGTCACTGTTGATATCTTATCTCTTTAATGCACAAACGATCTTAATTATGCCAAAAAGAGAAGGACACGAAATTAATCCTCTGTTAATTACTAATAAAATAATATAATGACAAAACGTGCGAAATCGAAGTTGCAGCGGCAAGAAAACTGGCACGAAGAAGGTTCTGTTTTATCTGATAAATGATGTGACGGGAATAATTGATGATAACTAAACTGATACAATAACGTACAACTTGTCAATTTCGTATAACACTTTTAAGTAGTACTTCCAGTAGAAATTAAGCAAAATAAACAATAGGATTAATAGGAAGCGTTTTTAAAAACAAGCTTTTATTAAAATACTCTGACAAGAAGAAAGAACGGGCTACTCGTATACAAAATTTTCGATATAAGCTTTTGACCATTGAGAAGTCCCATCGTCGAGAGCCAACCCTGGGTGCAGTAGCCATGTCATAGTGGAACTTAGAACGGGCTATCATAATTGAATGCTATACAAAATTTCGTGTAGTTGAGGAGTCCCCTAGTTGGAAGCCAGCTCTAGGTGCAGCGGCCATGTCATCTTGACATTCAGAACGGGCTATCATAATTGAATGCATGTACAAAATTGTGGGTCTGTGCTGTTAAGCGTCGAAGAGTAGCCTCTTCGGGAGCCAATCCTGGGTGTAGAATCAGGTCATGATTATTATAAAAATGTTTTGTCATCGGAACTGAACCAACATGTAAAATTTTAAATTCATATGATAAAAGAAAATGGTTCTAATTCAGCTTGTAAGATTTAACCTAAAAGAACTGACAAATATTGCAAGGTAAGTAAAAGCTCGTTAAAAACAAGCAAAATGCGTGCGTCAAAATGTTAAATGTTGTTGTCTTCGCGATAAACCTATATTAAGGTCGATAATTCCGCCTTTTGGCAGGATTATAATTGCCTCATCGTGGAGGATATATGCGGAAGTGCTAAAACAATACATCGCATTATCTGTATAATAGGCCCGTACTGAGGCCGATAATCCCGCCTTTTGGTAGGATTATAATTGCCGTATCAGGGAGAATATACATATATACGAAAGTGTCAAAACAACACATCGCATTATCAAAAAGGTATAATTAGAGAATCTAAGGTTATTGTTATTAACTTTCGTTTTGTAAATTATTTTTACAAATTACTTTCCTTTTAGGTTTTTCTGAAAGTACGACGTAAGATTAAATTTTGTCAAAAGTCTGTTTCAGTTAGTCTTAGAAATATAACGTACTTTTGTTGACAACATGTTGTGTATATATCAACTAAATTTATAGCTACTTTTACCTTAATTTTATTGAGGTTTATAATGATTAGTAAGAGTAAGGGTTACTTTTGGTACCAGAAATTTCATATGACACTACTTTTTATTTTGAACATAGTGTTGTCATTTTTGGCATTGAAATATAAAAAGACATTTTTTTTAAATTCCAATAGTTACTGAAATTACATTTTCGGCCCGATTGCGTTTCTTTGTGAACTTAAACTAAAATTAGTTCAAGCGAACGAGTAAGAGCAATACGTTAGAGCGGAATATAAAACAAACGATCGTCGATTTTCCCGCTTCAAAACTAGGTACCTGTCGAACATAGAGTAGTCCGAATACATTTGAACACATTTCGTCTTAGATTCAGATGCTTTATATATTCATGATTTTTGCTTTTAGTTTTAGATACCGTTCATTTTACATTCCGTTCTAGCGTATTGCCCGGTCTCGGTGACACAAACTAATTTACAATTTTAGTCACGAAGAAACGCAATCGAGCCCATTAATTAATTCATTATTATAAAATTACATATTACCTACGTACTATTTTCTTCTTCTGGCAGAATTGGAATATATGAAGACATTTTTTTTAACTTTGGAAAAAGGATAATTGTACACAGCGGTAAACATTTAATTTTATGAATAAATTCTATTCGAGACTAGAAAGTTCGATAAAATTGCGCCCGGAAATATATCTAAGCAGTTTCCGGTGATAATCGTTAATCGATCCACCAGATTGTCTGCGTAATCAGAGATAGTTTAAAACAGAAATTCGATCAATGTGATACATGTGATACATAAATAACATAATAAATATGTCGCGTTACATTTCAACGATACTTGAGTATGTTATCTTCGTTCTAGTAGTTGTCTTAATACTTCAAGGGTTTTTATTATTTCATATTGTTATCCCTATGATAATTTTATATTGAAATTATTACAGGGTTTCAGATAATTTTAAATTCTCGCCTTAAATATTCGATTTGATTCTGCGAATTTAATACTTGGACCTGACCTTTTTAATTGCTGTTCTTATCCATACCTAATTTTTTTTAAATCGGTTGTGTCACCCCAAGACTTCCCCGGCAAGTAACCAAGGATTAATTTATTCTGAATATAAATTTAATAAATATAATCGATGAGCGCCCTCTCTAGACCGGCGGGTGTACCCGTTTGGGATCCGTTACATAACGCCAACGGACGGTGCGGCACGTTCCTCAGTTATCCTCAGGTGGCTAGGCGTTTATATTTGATTAAAATATATTGCGGAATTTAAAGACTATGAGTGTAGTTTGTATATGAGATATTCTAACAAAAATTGACAATGTAATTGCGGCCCAAAAAGGCACACGGTACACAGAAATATCAAATTTTAGATTTTTAAGTCCAATATTTCGTGATTGAAATAGGGTAAAAGTGAGATAGTTACCCCAGGAGGATAGACGCCCCATACTTCAAAATTAAGACTTGCAAACATGATACGGTCGCACCTAATACTTGTAAGCAAAGTACAACCCCCTGCTCCTCAAGTGTTTGAGCGGCAACCGCGAAGACTGGCCTTGTCGCCTGTGTAAAAATAAAGTTCGACGTCGGTTCCTGGGGCAACTATCCCACTTTTACCCTACGACTAGTGCGCCTGACGCGCATCGTTCCTCGGCGATGAGCGCGGATAATGAGAATGCAACGCATTAAACTCGTTCGATTTAATCGTTTAATCAAATATACTGACCGGCGAAAATTCAATGTGACTTCGGCCCAACAAGGCATCTGTGTACCGAATTTCAAGTCTACATATATATTTCGAGTCGAATATTTCGCAATTGAAAATGACTATTGGACCCCTGGTTCAACCGCAATCATTTCAACTCCTGCCATGACCAAATAATGCCTGCTTATAAAATTTCATATCAATCGGATTAAACGTTTGTTCGCTATTGTGGAGGACATACACACAGAGACGCACAAACAGACAGACACACAGGTAGACTTCAATCTGGACATGGTCTTAATCGTCTAAGGGGGGGCTCAAATGGATAGCTCTGTCTTCCCTTCGAAAAAATTTTTTGTGCGTTCACATTACTTTCCTTTTTAGCTGGCCGGAAAAGTAAAATATAAGAAGTAACAAGTAAAAAGTATAAAAAACACGACTGCCATTATAAAGAGTTAACTATTGTAGTTTAAATTATTTTTAATACGGTTTTTTTAATTAAATATCTGTGGTTCATGCTATTATCCATATATACGGGGGTGTTATTAGTTTTTTTTGTGGGTGAATCAGTACAACGTGGTAAGCAACTTTTGATAATTTTTATTGGAAAAAAACCAAAAAAAAATTTTTTTTTGTTTTCTTTTTATTTGAAATTTTTGAAGAAGTTGACGGTTAAATAAAGGTTTAAGAAGCGTTTGAGCGCGCTGCGCCATCTAGCGGTAGGTAATAAATCGTAAATAAACAAGATCAGCGACATTTTACCAAACTACTAGATAGTGAATCGTGATCACAGCTTTTTATACTATTTAAGCATAAAATAAAAAAATCAAATAAAAAAAAACATTTTTTAAAATTATTTTTTAGTTTTTTTTTTCAATTTTTAAATTAAAAGTTGCTTACTTCGTTGTACTGATTTACCCACAGAAAAAGAAGCCTGTGCAGTAATAACAGCCTGTATGTATATTTCCGGAATTTACTCAATGAGGCCTTTCATTTAATACTAAGCACGATATATTTATTTGGACATTTAGACATTTAGACAAAAACTTACTTGATATTTGGACATTTAAGGTATTCTATGACACTCATGATGACATACTTCTTAATCGGTTCAAGCCTTTAGAAGTTATGGTGGAATACACAAACGGAAAAATACGTAGATGAACCCTGAACAACACACACACCTTTACACACCTTTTTTGTTGGGCAGTCGTGTAAAAATAGAACAAACCGTTATAACATCGCCATAAATTTTCCACGAAATTCGTCGTGCAAGTTTAGAGAAAAATAAAATGCAGATAGGAAACAATGGCCCATTGACCATTGTGGCGACGGTTGCGCACTCGGTTCCGACGGATAGATGTCGTTGATGTCGGTTGTTGTGACACAAGACAAGACCTCGCGTCGCATCTCGGCGCTTGCGCCGCCGAACATTGTTCCAAGTTCGTGAACTGTGAAATTGGTCTCATTTCAATAATCTTTCTCCCTCTCTCTATCTCACACCGATGTTGTAATGCGAGTGGACAGGAAAACGCGAATTACAAGCGTAAATGGGTCGTTACATTTAGATAATGGGACAAGCGAAGTAACTACTCAATCTGATCCAAATTGAAGAAAATATCAGGAAGTTGGTTCCAGGAATCAAAAACTAATGCACTGTGATTAGTGAATTACGACTTTGGTCACGTGACACTAAACTGTATCGAATTATCAAGGCCATAATAACATCCCTTGCAAAAAAATATAACTATGTATTACGCGGAAATACGCATGCTTCAACAAGGATTTCGTGTATAGCTCGGACTGTGGCTCATACATATAAATTAACATGGCGCGCAACCGTGTTGGCGTGACGGTAGTTACCTTAACGCAATGTTAAAATATAATGACACACAAACAACTCTGAAAAATTAGCGAATTAATTGTCGCTGGACCGAAGATGACTCGCTAGCATGTCTAAAAGCTTACGGCATTTTGGCCCCGATATTTCAAACCTTCTCAACATTTTATAGTTAAACTTTCACTCGTTGAATTTAAATGCTTCAACTATTTTGACTCTGAATATCATAGTTTTTTCGATATAATGGATGTCGGTGATCATGAGATGAGTGCCATTTTTATTCAGAATTTTAGAATCCGTATTTTTTGTTTAAACGAAGTTTAAATAAATGGGCCCCAGAAACTGCCATTAAATAATAACTTTATATAACATTGTATAATAATAAGAATTTAAAGGGACACTGTATCAAACGCCTTGATGAGATCAAGGAAAATAGCCATGCTCTTGCCGATACCGATACATTTGGAGAAATGTCATCGAGATGAATACGACTAGTGTCGAAATATTCTCAGTCAAAGAAATTTCTTCAAAAATCAGTTACTAACATCCATTTCTGTTACAGAAACCATCCTCCATACTATTACATCCAAGGGCACACATTAATTCGGCTGCAATAACTACGAATCTCACTAAGTTATCAATTGCGGAAACAGGTGCTGCTGCCCAAAGTATATAAAGAGGACATTAACTTTCGTTAAAATGTTTCTGGTCCACCAGGACCCCAGATAAGTAACTTTTCATGAAACTAATTTTATATATTATTGAAAATAATTTTTAAAAATTTACACTCTAAAATATCAATATATATATATATATATATATATATATATATATATATATATATATATATATATATATATATATATATATATATATATATATATATATATATATATATATATATATATATATATATATATATATATATATATATATATTCTTTTTAGAATTGATCAATAAGATGATTATAAAGTAAATAATTATACAAGCCACTTACATCGTGACGAAGGATTCCCTTGATCGGATTCGGGAATGCTTTAGGTGTTAACGAGAATGATGAATGCCTCTCACTTGCGGAAATTATAGTAGGTTGAATTTAAATAAACCTACTCCTCTTTCCGCAAGTGAGAGGCATTCATCATTCTCGTTAACACCTAAAGCATTCCCGAATCCGATCAAGGGAATCCATCGTCACGATGTAAGTGGCTTTTATAATTATTTACTTTATAATCATCTTATTGATCAATTCTAAAAAGAATATATACACAAAACTATCAAATATTTCTATATATATATATATATATATATATATATATATATATATATATATATATATATATATATATATATATATATATATATATATATATATATATATATATATATATATATATATATATATATATATATATATATATATATATATATATATATATATATATATATATATATATATATATATATATATATATATATATATATATATATATATATATATATATATATATATATATATATATATATATATATATATATATATATATATATATATATATATATATATATATATATATATATATATATATATATATATATATATATATATATATATATATATATATATATATATATATATATATATATATATATATATATATATATATATATATTTGATAAGTTTTGTAAAGAAATCTGTTTATAGGATGATGTTTTTATTTAAAATAAAATTAGTCAAAGCTACTTAAAAAGCAGCGAAGGAAATCCCAGCTTGGATCGGGAAATGCTAATATTTGAATGAGATATACTTGCGGATGTGCACGACTTTCGACGGTGCAATGTAAGTTTAAAGGTCCTTTTGCAGTGGACTAACGATCACTATTCATCCATATATCTCAAAAATCAAGCTAATCCTTTTGCAACACAAAATGCCTCCAATTGAGACGAATTAAAGCGAAAAAATAAAAAAAATATCAAAATGATCACTTCGGCAAAGCCGTGACATAAATGAAGGTGACATATCGAAATAATTCAAATTTCGAATGCTACCAACATTTAAAATATGATACAATTGGCTGAGTTTTTTATCAACGAGCCATTAAATCGAAATAAAAATAAAAAATATGTAGGATTGGCGAGACTAAATAGTCCAGGCATATTAGGGGTTTCACCTCAGAATGAGAGATAATAAGCTGGAAACTCGTATAAACCATCATTTTGGCGTTCTAAAAGTTGTCTCAAAAGTCGCATAAAATCTCGTGTCTGCGTCGTAAGTTATTCAAGGTCTAACGAAGATCACAAAAACCGCTTTATCGCTATTATGTAGGTTTATTTAGCTGTAATCATGTTAACATATATGGTTAAAATTGTGGAACATAAAATTTTCGACAAATTTCGTTCCAAAGTTTTTTTCGTGTGCTCAACCGTTTTTGAGATAGAGGTCGGAGAGCGCAAAGCGCTCATCCATACTGTTATGCAAGGTCAAGTGTGTGACCTTGCATTACAGTATGTATGGCTGTTATGTATCTTATGGTATGTTAACATTATTGGAGCTATAGAAACCTAGATAATCGTGAAAAAAACGATTATTGTGACCTTGAATACGGCGCAGACACGAGATTTTATGAGACTTCTGAGACAACTTTTAGAACGCCAAAATATAGGTGTATACGAGTTTCTAGCTTATTATCTATCATTACGTGGTTGGCCCTTTTTTTGCTTAAGTTACTGCACTAAAATATTCCTTCAAGTTTTAAATTATTTCAGAAACAACGTCGTCACTCCCAGTGGACATCGAAATACAGTGTACACTTCATATTTTCCGAGGCACCAGCGCGCAGACTTTTTCGACACTTTTATCAATTTAGCCTACATAAAAACGAAATTATTGCGAGACGAGATTTTATCGCATTATGTTAGTTTTAATTCAAAATCGAAACAATTTGATTTATCTTCCAAGTGACCTCCTTTTAAGACTTTCCATCAAGGAACTCAATATTCCATATCATAAGAGTGAATATATATATAAAGCATTCATTAACTCATTTAATTTTATATGAGCTAAAACATGAATTTCTCTTAAATAGGCTTATTAATTTTTCTAACATTAATTAACTGTTTATTGCAATGAAATATCCACTACTAAGGTTGACTATGATATTAAGGTCATTTTGATGAGGCGATCGAACTAGTTTTCTCTTGATATACGGACTCTATGAAATTAGACATAGTTGAGTACCCATGTAGGTTGTAAGCAGCTGTTATGGTAGTTCCTAATTCCCTACGTTTCGATTTTTTAAATCACAAATCAAATATACTGGATTTTTAGGTGACTAAAGAATAAGAACCCTTAAAAAATGCACTCTTTATTGCCAATTTGATAATAACTTTTGCTTATGTGGCATTAATATAGAATATATATAACCAAAGCAGACAGCGCACACGCCGAACGTAGACACACCATTATTCTTCATTTTCAGAAAATAAATCGATCTAATCTTGCTACAGCTTTACACGTCGAGCTTTCACATCAACTAATAATTATTGTGAATAATACGCTTAAAAGAGTAGTTGTTAACAAAGAAAACCAACGCGAATTACTCGCACACCTAAATGCTGATCATCGCTTGACGCTCTCCCTTTCGTGTTTATTCGGCTCCGCTCGTGTAGCCCCGTCCCTTTCTGTCTGTGAGGAGGAATTTTTCTAGGCGCGAAAGGAATTCTCATGGCAGAGACATCACACACACTGCGCAAAACCAAACGAGCAACTTGGGTTGTCAACTACAACGGACGAACCTTTAACCTCAGGAAGTTTTACCGATGGTGATCGTTCTATCTCCCGTGAGGTGAGCGTAGATGATTTAGAGACAATACCAATTTATTGGTTAATGCACGACAGAGGCCAGCCTCGCCTCCATTCTACCAGTTTCGGAAGGATATCTCGGTCTGAATCAAAAGAGCTATCGACACTAGTATCGAGCAATCGACGGTCGTAAACGAGCAATCGACGATTACCGACGATAACAATCGACGCAATCGCCGAAGCAAATACCCAGCAATCGACGATGTTAAACGAGCAATCGACGATAGTACAACGCGCCCTGGATGCTAGGCGCTTTAGTGAAACAAGTATTTTGAAGCACATGAATTTGGCGCCCCCTGAATTGCCGCCCTAGCCAGGTACCTCGGTTCGCACCTACCTAGATCCGGGGCTGGGTTTCAGTTCTCACGGACCCAACGAATTGAGCATGCAAAATATATTTTCCGAGTTTAATTATGACGTTATACAGAAACGCCATGACTGATTAGTGTAGCTCAAAGCGTTTTGCAATTTGTGAAATCACATTCCAAGAATTGTAAAGAACAGACGCGGGAAACAGTGGCTCGATAAATTGCGGGTTCGCAATTGCTAGACGAGCGCGAGTCTTTCACGCAATATCCGCCAGTTTCGTTCAATTAAATGCTATAATGTTTAGCGCACAAATCGAAAACAATTGATATCCGGTGATACAAAACGTACCAGACTCAGATATGCAACAAAAAAACGCGGGAAGCCAGTCATCGAAGGCTTTTATTTTTAGATTGTGTTTAGGTTAATTATAGGGAAAAATATTGGATTACTACTTATATAATGTTTCTACTATATAATTGTTTAGTCCGTAGCATACTTGAATATAACTCGGTCATCTGGTATACAAGTGAAAACAAATAAATACATTCAGATGGTAGAGCGTATTCAAACAAAAATTTTAAGATATATTTATTACAGAAAATACAATATTTATCCATACTTATTTCCGTCCGATTTTGTGCTAGGAATGGTGGGATACAACAGTCTTAAAACGCGTCGATACATTTCCCTAATTATATTTGCATATAAATTAATTCAAGGAACTAATTTTTGCCAGAGATACTATGTAAGTTTGAATTGTACGTACCGGTAAATTACACAGCGAGGAGATCGCATCTATTATTTAATGTGCCGTACCATCGTACAAATATTTTTGTAGACAGGCCAGAGGGAAGGGTTATAGCTCTTCTTAATTCCTTACCCACAGAAATAGACATCTTTTGTATATCCCTTTGGCAGCTAAAAAGGCAACTCCCTGCTATCCCATGTTTATCATAATCTGTCTTTTATTTAGTTTTATATTTTTAGGTTTTTTTCTTGTTCAATGTTAGCATTAATTTAGTTATGTAATTCATTTATTTTTACACTTACACTCTAGCTTTAATATTCAAGGGCGAATTCGATTCGTCTGTAATGCTCTGGAATAATATTTGAAACTAATAAATAAATAAATTACCATTTTGTTACTACGGTTATATGCAGAATAACGATGTTTCAATCGAATTTTGTTGAATTACAAAGAATTTTGTTGAAACTACATTACTCGATTATGTGTATCCACATTTTCCTAACAGTTAATACGGAAATGACAATATACTATAGAGGGAGTGAATTGGTGGTAAGGTGAACGCTCACATGTGGCAAGACAGCTATCCTAAACCTACCACAGCCGGTCGTTAGTCCTGAATCCACTGCTCACCCCCCAGAAGTAAAAAAAAATGTATTATCATGGGCCCGACTCCGGTCGGTGAATTCCCTGGTAGCTCTGTTTGTATTTTATTTTATTTTTATTCAACAAGATTCTTGTGTCGACTATAGCCGTACGTATACTACCATATGCTGTCATGTTAGAAGCGAGATCCCAAGGTCGCGACGTAATAAAATAAAATAATGTTTTAACATTCTGACACGGTAAGTACCGTCACGCCAACATGTTAATTCATACGTTTGGACCACAGTCCGCATTATACACGTAATCCTTGTTGAAACATGCGTATTTCCGTGTATTAGATCGTTATATTTTTCTCAGTGTGGCACACCCAGGACAATCTCGGAGACGGCTGATTAGGAAATGCTAAAAAAAATATCAACAATTTCTTTAAAGTTCAAGGTTTACCAGGAATATTTGGGAAATAATTTAAGATACATTGAGGGGTGTCAAGTACTACTGGCGAACCCGCCACTCCAGGAAGTTATAACGACACTTGCTATTCTGTCTCCCATAGAGTGAACGCAGACTTTAAGGATAAACCCAATCCACAGTAGAACTACTCTAATAGCACGTAACCTTACGTCCGACACCTTAACGCAAGGCACTGGAAAGTGCCACCCAGCAGGCTTCCTCCCGCCCTTACTATAAAATTTGGACGGAGTTTTCGATCCTCCAGCCTGGTCACAGATTCGAGGTCCTTGCACGACTTCTACCTGACGTTAGCGGTAATTCATAGATGGATTTTGTCGCGGATCCGTGGCGCCCTTTGCTCGTCAAGCTCACTCGGGATCGGGTGGCCAACGGATCGTTTCTAAAGATAGGTGACGCCAAGTCAGCAACTACCCTAGATTCTTAGGAAACTAACGTCTCCAGACTCACTTGGCTATTCGCCGGATTGCGCAAGCGATTGGCTGTCACAGGCCTGTACGCAAAACGCCTAGTTCCGTCCGAGGTGTTCCTCCGGATGCGCACTTCCGAATCCAACTGTCTACGACTGCAGGTTACAATACAATACAATACAATCAACTACTCCAGTAGATAAGCATTCCTACACTTGGATGAGTCACAAAATTAAATGCTTAAAATGTAATTATTAAAAACATATCATATAGTTGTCATGGCTGTAATATTATATTTAATATTACCTACTTACAAATAATCAAAATATACTAATTTCATTAAATAGTAAGAGAGAATAATATTTTAACGTAGAAATGCAAATTCTATGTAGAATAATCAACGTAAAATAATTTTATTGTCACTCCAGCAATATGCCTTTGTATTTTTTAAACATAAATAGATGTATAATAAATTACATGAGAATTAGAATGTCAGCTATTCTAATACCGTTATGTTTAAAATTTTACAAATTTTACTAATTATGAACATGGAAAATAAACTCGAAATTTTCAATACTCCCTTATACCATAAATTGGGTTTTTTACCTAATTATTTATGATATTTATAGTTACATCCTCAGGTAGAGTCCACAGCGGCCCTTCCAGGTTAAGTCCCTCTTCAAGGAGGCTACCGGATGGGTACTGAGCCGTGAGTTGGGACGACCTAAGGAAACACAAACAGGCATCAGCTGCCCAAAAGCAATAGGGACCTTAAGACAATTTAGGATACAACTAGAGATGTCAAGTACAACGGGCGAACCCGTCACATTAGGAAGTTTTAACTATATTATATCGTTCTATCTCCCATGAAGTGAGCGTAGAAGACTTAGGACGAAAACGAGACGTCTAGTTACGCCACTTGCTCGTAAGAGACCAACGCCTTACCGCGAGATAACCAGGTTAATCCATCGATATATGTTCCCCTAGATGGGCCTTTGGCGCTCGAAAATTACCACTTCAAAACCACTACTGAAATCCGGCCAGTAGTAGTTTGGTCGCAGTCCGCTGGCAGACAGCCGACCGTTTCCGGTGTGAGAGCTGCCGCGTAGTATATTGGCGCTATTCTCTCTCATACTTTTCAATTTATTGCTCTCTGTTACATGCTTTACGAGCAAAGGGTATGTGTAGCCAACTTATTTGTATCTGAGGGCATATCTAGCTAATAATATATCGATGGGTTAATCAAACAGCGGGCCAACACTCGCGCCCTTGCTTCCAGTTGCAACCAGACTGCTCCGGTCTCCCGACTGGTTACAGTTTCGAGGTCGGTCGAGGTACATTTATGATACAAATATAAAACAGTTTTTTACAGCTTCCATATCAAAAAGTGACAAACAAATAATAAGGCTATCACACTAGATTTATCGTTGAAAGCCATGTTAGTAAAAGCTGTAAACTGTATAGCTCTGTTCGATGTATGAATGACACTTCCAATAAAATGGTTAATAACTTTCAAGCTCTGTAACGGCCGCGGGTGACATTCAGTATGAGGCGATGAAAATTTATATTGTAATTTTATTCGCGGTTATCGATCGCTGAAAATTACGATAATGTCAGTGGTCGACAACATTCGAGATGACAAAATCCGCTATTAATGCTGTGTTCCAATTTGACACGCGTATTGAGTTTCTGTGCGACAGACATGTTCTATTTTGTCGCCATGGCCAGTGGCGTAGATGGTCATAATTACCGTAATATTTATTTATTTTTTTATATTTTATCCTATTTTTTATAATTACATAAAATAAATTGCGTTCATTTTTTTTACACATTAAAAAAATACATATTATAATAATCGCGAAAGGGCATTACTTGTCAGGATTACATCACCCCACTAGGTATACGCCTGTGTTGGGGTGATGGATACAAAGTTCTGTGGTATTCGCTGAGCCTGTACGCCTTGCCTGCTGTCCTTCCGTCTCATAAAAAAACAATACGTAATATAATTTAGCATAATATAATATAAAAAATATAATATAACATAACATAACACAATATAATATAATATCATTAATTATAACATATAAAGTAATATATCATATGTATATATAATATAATAGAACATAATAAAATATAACATATTATATTCTGTATATCCATAATTTACATTTGTAAATCCTATAATTTGTGGTAAGAAATATTATATTTTAATATATCACACTTTCGCAGTCATTTCTAGTATAAATAATAATGGCAATAATTGCCATCTACGCCTCCATTTCTACGTCATCTACGCCACTCTGTCTACACCTACGTCAGGTTTTCTAGCTATAGCTAGTTACGATTCGATGTATTTTTAATTGTGTTTTTCTCTGAATTTGGTTTATATTCAATTAATTTACGTTTGAGTGTCGTAGCCAAAAACTGTATTAATATATACGTATGTGTTTGCCGCCATATCAAAGCAGACCCTATGTGATTATTTAGCCATATTGTATAAGTACTGTTTCAGTATCATTCGAACCCTCTAAAATTTGATTCGTTTATATATAACAAATATTTAAAAATAATAATTTGTACCTGGCTGGACGGCATGCACGGTAACGCGTGCATAAGTGTGAATTGACCTTTACTATAGTTCCTTTGTTTAAAAAAGATATACCAATAAAATCTTAGTTATATACATGCAACATGTGATCCTAATATACGTATCAATTTTATACGGAGTAAGTCTGGCGGGTTCTAAAAGTGGTCGCATTTCAAGTATCGAGCTTGTTCAAATATTCCATTTTTTAAGCACACTTGCTCGCCAGTGATGTGTTCTTGGAAGCTGACCTATTATCTCCCTAGTATCGGTCGAAGTGTGCAATTTATTTCGGTTTTGTTCTTGTCTTGTCCTTAGTGAAAATGGTTACAGAAAAAATCACGGTGATTGCAATACAGACGAAACGCAGAAACCAAGTAGATCACGAGCATTTTTACCACAGGTCAAGGGCGTGACAGATCAAATAAGCAAGACAATACAGTAACTCCGAATCGACCCAAAATATAGCTCGATCTCTGAGGCCCGTCAAGGTTGTAATACTACTGCAAACCCCTGTTTACTATAAAATAATATACAGCTGTTGGTCAGCTTACGCTGAATAAACGAAACGGATCATAATAACTTGAGTGATGGAACACATCAAGGCTGTTAAAAACGTCGAAATATAAAATCGGCGATCTGCGAACAAATATTGAATAGCGGAACTAACCACTTAGTGTTGTTTAAAAATCCCATTGTGCTATCTAAAGAACAATTTTACTTCCCCGCATGATCCGGGAAGTCATTAACCCCTCAAATGTGAGGCGTCCCTTAAGGGATGCCTTGGCAAAATGTATACAAAATGTATATAAATTTATATAAATGTAAATATAAATGTAAATGTGCGCCGCTTTATAGTAATCCGCTCTATAGTAATGCTATAGCTCTATAGTAAACCCCGCTCTATGTAAATGTAAATGTAAATGTAAATATAAATTTATATACATTTTGCCGTAGGCAACCCGAGCTAATCGCCATTCATTTGAGGGGTTAATAAGAGAACCTAGAACTTCAATAAAGACGATGGCTTGAAACTCGTGGAACTCTTTTCTTAAAATGTTCTCAAATCCCATCGCCAACCGCAAGCACGCGAAACAAGATAAAGTGGGTGTTGTGTGCACGCGGATTTCCAAAATTAGCGTGTGCCGATTCCGCCTTCTCCACAGTTATAATCTACCCAATAATATCAGCAGTTTGCCGCCTACCCGCAGAACAACACCGAATGAAGATTGACAGCACTTCAGTCTACCCTGGACAACGGCGGCTGCAATATCGCTGAAACGTCGGATGCTACAAACTTCACACGGGAAATCAGTTTTATCGTGTTAATAACGTCAAACAACACCGATAGCCTTCGATTTCAATTGTTTAATTAGTCGACAAATATAATGATTGAAAAAATATTCTTTGTATGAGTTTTAAAAGGAACCCCAACTCCATATCTACGCCACTGCACTATCACTAACGCATTGCTATAAACTAATGTGGGTGGAAAAGAATTTTTATTTAAATCAAACACTATATTTTATGTATCAGCTATTATTACGAGAGATTGACAACATTATTGTCTGTTTCTTTTGAATATCGATTTTCAATCTTTGTGGTGGGCCGATTACTTTTGAATTCTGTGATGTGATTTTATTTAGCCATCGTTCACTGCACACAACTCAAATTCTTTTATAATTCAATTTCTTCCTCTATATTAAATTTATCTAAATCTTAACATTCATTTAATTTCTCCACACTAGATCGATTTTATATACATAGTTAACGAATATTGGAATAGTTCTAAACATTACTAAAATGCAGGAGGTTGTTTTATATTCCCAAGTAAAGAACTTTGGTTCTACAATTTTGGTCTTCTGGTACTTCTAAAGTGGTAGGCACCAAACAGATGATAGGTCATCATAGAGGGTTGTATGTCCCCATGCAAGGAAGGATTTTGGGCCCGATGGCCAGCTTGTGTATTTTGGTTTCCGAAACCAGACTGACTTCGGATAAATTATTGAAAATTTGATAATCAGGGTGTGAGGATGCTCTACCAAGTGGCACTTCCCAGTGAATTGGGGTTTAAAATTGGCAAATGGCGGGCTTGTGGTGGAACTGGATTTTTGATCGTCTGAGCCTTAAAGTAGATGCGACTCATTCCAGGGTTAAAGAACGACACAGATCATTAAAACATTATGGGGTAGAGGGTTCACCCTTAGCAAATGATAACTCACGCCTGATAATTCGTCATCTTAGTCATCTATATTTCAGTAAGGTGGATGGAGCAGAAGCTAACCGAGTATAGTTTTAACGACTGAGGTCATTTTGTCTACCCGAGCTTGGAAATCAACAAAACAAACAATCGGCTTCTATCCCCAAGGAAAACGACCCTAGGGCCCTTTATTCAATTGTACTTTTGGTTATAATTAACATCAACATAATAACAACATTTTATTGATCTTAAAATTACAAATGTAATGGTTACAATGTAAGGCTGGATACATAAAGTAAAATACATGTCTTTTGTTGTATAATATAGAAGATAAAATTAATAGACGTCATTGCTAGTCGAGAGTGAATATTAAGTGACTCTGGCCATATTTATGGGAGCACCCGCAATGAAAAAAATCACATCACTTTGACAATGTATCAATTCGCTGCTGCAATTTCATGGCCCCTTTTTTATGTTAGTCGAAGACGCCATATAGATCGCGTTGCCTGTGAAAAGCGCCAGCTCCGTGCCGATGCGGCGGGATATCGATGGTGTTGTAATACTGCAGAGCAGGGTTGTCCAAACTTTCCAGCTTTAGGGCCATACTAATTACTTCAATAAGTTCCAAGGGCCAAAACCGTTTTTGAAATCTGTCTCCTAGCAATGCAGTCGGAAGTACAGAAACCCCCCCCCCCCACCCTTCCCCTTTATCCATTGACATTTTTTATTTGGTCTTTACTCTTAGGGAAAGAAAATTATTGGCTGATATAAAAATAAACTAAATAATGAAAATAAACTTAATAATGATTTTTTGGTCTACCTATTTGTGTGAGAAAATATTCTCCAAAATGAATTACACAGACAATGTTTACAGATCTAAGTTAATCAATGAGCATCAGTAAAATGAGCAGAAGTAAAATTAGTCCACAACTAAAAACTATAGTCAGTGCGAAATCGCCATTACATATAAACCTCATTAGAATTGTGTATGTTGTGTTTATATGTTATATATAATGTTTATAATATTTGTGGGATTCATATCAATTATTTGTTATTTTAAACTTAAGTTATTTTTTTGCGTATTATACTTGTCATTATACTTTACCTAGCAAGTAAATAAAACCGACCTATTATTATTCTGTGTCTTTTAATCCAACTTATCACAACAACAATAACAACAATAAGCCATTAGCTGTCGCGGGCCGGATTGATGACACTGTCAGGCTGGATTTGGCCCGCGGGCTGTAGTTTGGAGACCCCTGCTGTAGAGTAATGGCGATAGGCAGCTTATCTGAGGGTCCTTGACTTTTATGGGGTGGATCTTCTACCTCAACGAACAACGCTCTTCCGGGTAGAAAAAAAGGACCAGATCCCATCTGGGATCTGGCGCGGTCTCGTAGTCTGGATCGCCAGCTGAAGCGGACACCATCGTGCCAGACTTGGTCGAACATCTTTTTGACGTCGATGAAGACAACTGTCGTGTAGGAAGACGACTGCCCTATATGAATACGGTATTGAGAGTGGCCTGGTCTCTCGTTTATGATGCTGTGCGAAGACCAGATTCAATTTTGAGTCGATTTTACCTCAGCCGGACAGAGTAGAAAAACACAAATATTAATATTTTAACAATTTATTATCTATAAATTAATGTACACAGAGACGCTGACCATCGTAGTTGGATCGAGTGAACAGAGTGATTTTATACAGGAAATATCGCCGTTTATATACCCAACATTATGGCGTTGAAATGTTAAAAAAGTACGCAGAATGAAAGACAAAAAAAATATCGCTGATGGGGAAAGACACACTTCAATTTCTCGTTAATTATATTGTTAATGATGTCAGATAAAATTCATGTTAAAAATGTAACACGTGTTATATTAAAGTGGTCATTGAATTATATTGTTGCTGGGCCGTTACAACGGTTAACGTGTAAGGCAGTGGTACTCATTATCATTGCACAATCTCCCTGAGGCCACGCGTTCGCGCCACAAAGTGTATGAATTGTTACAAAAAACAACGATCAAAGTCAATTAAAATAAACATGTAATTCCATTTAAAAAAAATACTAACTTAAAATAGAACCTTTTAGGGAGAGGTTTGTTTAAGGGAGAAGAAAATATATATTGACTGTTAACCAAATATAGTTTAGTATCTAAATAAATAAATAGCTTAAAAAAAACACTTAAAACACGCTTTTATAAATGCACTTAAAAAAAAGCCGGTCCAAACACGGCTATGATACGATATTTCATCATGGAATGCCAGTGCCTATCTTCCGGATTCATCATCAGACCTTGAAACCTAATCGTGGTCAAAGTTCATTCCAAGACTGTTCTAACAAGTCCAAACACAGCTATGATACGATGTTCCATCATGAAGTTCCAGTTCATATCTTCCGACTCTATTATCAGATCAGTTCGACAGTACCATATTATTGTATTGTCATCAGAACTACATACAGCTGCCAATTTTCATGACGCTACGATCCTTGGAAGATGGTTAAATTAGTTTCCTTAGATTCCATTACATAGTTACATACAGGTCGACCTAATAAAAGCGTGTTAAAAAATACATTTTACTTAAATTTATACCCCGTAAAATATATCTAATCTTAAATGTCAAATTCACTTTGATCGTTCTGATCCGTAATACTTCATATGTAAAAGTACCGCTACGCTTTGTGTATACCTGCATTTGACCAGCAGCATTTTCAGCGACAAACTGACACAAAAATTGTACAGACCATAATGACACATGACAGAAAATCCGCAGACGTTGCGTCGCGTACGCTCGCGCAGTTGTGCAATCGACAAGCGACGTCGCGTCGCGATGCCACCGGCCCCATAAAGAGAAAACGCATAACTATTGTTCAACAAAACGCATGTACCACATTCACGCATCTAAATAAATGAAATTAGGATGCGCCATTCTAGCAGCAACTACGCATCACATGCCATCAACGAATTGATAGTTTTTCTTTAGACGATCGGTTCGATGGACATGAGGAATTTGCCACAATGGCTGTCGAGTAGACTCGCATCGATTTCATTATTTAGTAGAGAATTAATTAATACGCAGAATTGCCGAGGCTACTTAGAAGAATAGAGCAGGAGGGTTATTCTGTAAATCTGTCGATTAAAATGGCCGATTTAAATTTGAACTACATAGTGGTAGGCTTTAGAAAGATAATTTGATAAGACCTACCTACCTTTTAAAGTTCCTCGCCGAAATTGTTAATAAATATCTGTCTTGAAATAATTAATTTTACATATGCTAGGACAATTTATAAAACAGTACATTGTAGAGCTTTGGAGACAAATATGCGACAGAATATCACTTCGTTTTAAACAAAAACATGCTTTAAGTGTTCATAATACCAACTAAAATGCTAATCTGATCTCCTCGAGTTTTGGATATTAAAAGTTGTTAAAAGATAAATAGACATCGTAAGACATGATAACAACTTATAAAAAATCAATCATATCACCCCCAGTCTTTCCCGACAACACTTCCCAGAATCACAGTAACTGTCATACGTATGTTGAAAGATGTGTTATCGTCGACTCATTGGAATTTATAACCATAAATAACATCTCATCTTATTCCGAGCAAAATCGGAACATTTGTTTAGTAGCGTAACGCCACCTAGCGGAAATCCAGTGAAAACGCTTATACGCGCAAATCGGCGTCTAAACAAAGACACGAACCGCAGCCGCGGTTCATAAGTAGAAGTACGCAGTGACATAGGTACGCGGTAATAGATGGCACTGGCCGCCCGCATGTTTAGACGAAGAAAATACCGATTTCAACTACCGTTGACCGATTTCAACCACAATCTTTTCAACTCTTACCATGACCAAGCGATGCCTAAATGCTAAATGTCAGCTCAATCGGACGAAGCCTTTAGGCGCTATCCTGGAGGAATACACACAGACACACAGACACACAGACACACAGACACACAGACTCACAGACAGACTTCAGTCTGGAAATAGTCCTAATCGTCTGGGGGGGGGGGGTCAACATGTATATATCCGTATGCTTTACCGTATGCTCCGTATATGCTTTTGTCGTACTGGGAAACCACATTTTTATGGACCACAGGGACACTTATGTCCCTTCAATTTATACAAAATCTAATCAACCAATTTGACAAAACTTGACATACATGTTATTTACATCGTCCTTTAACAGTTCTATGTATCGAAAATTTCCAAAATCTACCGTAATCTTATGGTCCTCAAAGAGTTTAACTTATGATTTTAAGAGGTTATCTTAATGTGTTTCATTACTCGAGTCATAATGGGGCATTTCGTCTGTTTGATATAATACAGCATACACACACTCGATTTTGTAAATACCAGGGGCTTGCATCGGCAGTACGTCTTTACGGCCCTTAGGAATTGAGCTGTGCTTGAATATCATTTTTAACAAATAAGCATTTGTATGAAATTTGGACAATTTCAATTTTCAATTTCAAAATTTCATACATTTTTACATTTTGACGACAACGTTTTTTATGAAATATTTGTGGTTTGTGTATTTATCCGTATGTACTCCATCAAACTTTTCATTTGATACTATACACGATATATTTATCTAAATTTATTGACATTTGGACATTTAGATAATTATTTATTTGGCAATTGAGCACTTGGGATGACATAACGGTTCTCACAATACCAAACACTTCTATTTTCGGATATATGCATCTATCGATAATACATAAACCACAAATATATCATTAAAAAAACCGCAATGAAAATAATTATAAATACAATAGTTCGCTTTGTGTAACGCAAGTCGTATTGTCCAATGGCTGCTAAAAAGGCAAGTTTCCGCTATCTACTCATTTTTATCGTAAATAGATACATTGTTTTATTTAGTTTTTACTTTTTATTTTGTTTTAATGTCAGCATTAGCTTACTTATGTATCATAAGTCAGTTATTATAATCTACATTTAATATTCTAGGGCGAATTGGATTAGTCTGTAAGGCTTCTGAATAATATTTGAAATAAATAAATAAATCATCCGTGGTACCATTTTCAATACGGCTACATTATAAATACGCCTATGTATTGTACAAATTTCTCACCAAAGGCGAGCATAGCGGACCGATTTACGCACTCCACTTGCCGTGAAGAAAGTGTGAATAATGCATATCTAAGTGGGCTCTATGGAGGCCAATGTTGCGCGGGAGCGTAAAATTTAGCACCAATTTATTATGCGACGCTATAGAAACTTTCGATTAATACTGCGCCACAGAGGATTGATTAATCGTCGAAATACCTGTCGCCGTCAGTCATCAAAGTCATTTTTCTAAAACCAAATATGATGTTAATATTACGTAGATAATAAAAGACCGTTTGTAACAGTAGGGCGGTGTCGACTGCAACGGGCGAACCCGTCACCCCAGACTCGTATAACGATATAGGTCGTTCTTTTAGCTGTGGGATGATTGTAAAAGACTTGGGGACAAGACAATCTACTGTCTAGTTCACCAGCAACCTGTTAGAGACCGACGCCTTACGGCGAGGCACCGGGAAAGGTACAGAACTATCAGTATTGGCAGGATATCTCCGTCTGGAATTAACCTTCAGGATACCTCCGTCCTCCCGACTGGCTAGGGGTCCGAAGTCGCTTAAGCAACCTCTACCTGTTGTATTACAGCGGTAATTCAGTTTGAATTTATCGCGGACCTGGTCGTTTTTTGCCCGTAGTGCCACACGGGATCGAGTGGCCCAAGGTCATTTCAAGAGTGGCATGACAACAGGTCAACATCCACCCCCACTGCTTAGGAAACAGTATATTTCCATAGTCTCCAGACCCCTTCAGCAATTAGTCAGAATGCACAGCCGATTGGCTTCGCCGACCGGTGCGCAAACCGTCCAGTGGCGCCGGGATGCAATCTGGCCGGAAGAAACCGGTCCACCAGCTTTGAGGCCTGAGACACGGGAGTTTTACCCGAGGTAGCCTTCCACTCGAGAAGGCTTCTGAATAGGAGATGAATCGTGAGTTAAGCCGATCCGAGAACAAAATGGATCTTGTGGCCCAAGCTGCAGGAAACCGTTCACCACCGTTTGTAACAGGATGATTGCTATACATATGAGCCGGATGTCTATCCCAAAAGAACTGAAGAAGCTTCCTAAAGTGTGAAGAATCGATCGTTCGGTAGAATCGCCGAAGACAATAAATGATCATCGCTGTTGCTGAGGGACAGCTAATGGTTCTCGCGTAGTTAGGCCACTAAACACCCGCTCGTTTTCTTGGGCTGGTCCAACTCACGATTCAACCCTATCCGGTAGCGGTGAGGGGGAATTAAGGGGGAGGGGGGTTGAGAAGTATTGTTTGTTTATGTTTCTACTTTTTTTTGTGAAATTTCACAATGGGCGGGTTTTTAATATAGTTTTTAATATACTGCTGGAAAGCCTGACCCAGTTTGACAGGAAGTGGGGCTACCGTTTTAAAACAGACGGCCAATACACCTCGTCGTGCCTCGCTTTTGCCGACAACCTAACTTTCATCACCAGAAGCCCCAAGCAGCTTTCCCTGCTATTACAGAAAGTGGAGCTTTTCTGCGACTGGTCAGGCTGTATAAAAGTGAAGCCCTCCAAATGTTTTTGCCTTGGACTCGCCCGCATAGGCACAAAATTTACATCCTATGACCCCAAATTGGTCTATAAGGGCTCTAATATCTCCCTTATAGACCCAAACAATCATTTCAAATTCCTTGGCAGAAAAATCACCCATCAGGGAAAAGACGTCTCGGGCGATCATGTTATAGAGCATTTCAAAAGTTGCCTGGCGAAAATAGATGCCTTGCTAATTTCTGGTCCTCGTAAGGCCTGGATCTATGACAATTATCTAACGTCACATTTGTCATGGCCCTTTCTTATATACGATTTTACCAAAACCCAACTGTCCCGTCTAGATGCGCTGGTGACAGCTAGTTTAAAATCCTGGCTGTCCTTAGCCAAACCAGCTGACCCCTCGACTCTCTTCAGGTCCAAACAAAATTTTGGGCTAGCGCTTAAACTGCCCTCTCTGCTCTACGCCAACTCCAGAATAACCAAAAATTCGATTCTGTACAATTTCAAAGATCCGGCAATATCGAAGCACGTAATAAGTGGCCGTAGTGATTCAAATGATCTACAAGCCCGCGTAGACTTCCACAAAAAGTTCCTTACTGGAATCAGCCAGAATGGCACTGGTCTGGGGTATGGCAGTACAACCACGAGCGACGTGGACTTGAAGAAGTCTCTTTTGCGGGGAGATTACGACAGCAAGAGTATGGCTCATGCTATTGGTCTTCAATGCCAGAATGATTGGACAACAATTGGGGACTTTTGCATTCCGCCTCCAATGCACTGGAAGGTAATGCTCTATGACTGGACGCCAGAGATGCTGAAATTTTATTTGAATGCCTTTCAGCATACACTTCCAGACCCCAGTAACCTCGCTCGTTGGAGCTTTGCCGAGGATAGTTCTTGTCCCCTCTGTAGCAATACCCCTTGCACAGCTAGACACATTCTAGCTGGCTGCAAGGTGGCCTTAGATCAAGGACGGTACACTTACCGCCATGACAAAGTTCTCGCTGTTATTCGCGAGGTAATTAGTCTCTCAGTGGCTCGTGCCAACAAGGGTTTGACAGTATCCTCCAAACCCCCAATACAGTTTGTGCGGGATGGCTCTAAAGGCAAAAAACATTTAACTACAAAACCCTTCTCAATAATCGAGAAAGCTACAGATTGGATTCTTGAGGTTGATTCGGTCTCTAAGCAGTATAAATTCCCTGAAAGTCTCGGAGGCACAGCCCTCCGTCCAGATATAACTCTTTACTCTCTATCTCGGAAGGTGGCTCTTATTGTAGAATTAACTGTTCCATGGGAATCAAATATCCCAAAAGACCACGAGTACAAATTAAATAAATACCATGATCTTGCAAATGCCGTAACCCGGAACGGCTTCACTGTTCACCTTCACGCGGTGGAAGTTGGCGCTCGTGGCCTACCAGCTAAATCTCTATTTCACCTCTTTAAAGATCTTGGCCTTTCCAGAAAAATAAACAACTCTTTCTTAGAAAAATTATCTAAAACTGCGATTTGCGCATCTCAAATTCTATGGCTTCGAAGGGGGAGTGAATGGGTGGTAAGGTGACGCTCACATGTGGCAAGACAGCTGTCCTAAACCTACCACAGCCGGTTCGTAAGTCCGGAATCCACTGCTCACCCCCCAGAAGTGTAAAAAAATAGTATTATGATGGGCCCGACTCCGGTCGGTGAATTCCATGGCAGCTCCGTTTGTATTTATTTATTGACAATCTCTTACAACCAACTCTAATGGCAGTAGGGAAGAGAAGGGGAGGGGAAGGGGAAGGGTAGTGGAGAGGGGGGTTTGAGTTGATGAGGGATGGGAAAGGGAGCAGGGAGAAGGGGGTGTAGGGGGAGCATGGAGGAGTATAGAGGGTGGAGGGTGGAGGGTGGAGGGTGGAGGGGTTTGAGGGGGGAGTGGGGGTGGGATTTGAGTGGTGTTTAGGGGGTTTAGCGCGCGAGGGGGTTGCTGCTTGCCGGGAAAGTCTTGGGGTGACACAACCGATTTTTTTCAAATTCAGTCTGACATTATTATTATATTTTAAAAAGAAATATAATAATAAAGAATTGAAATTCTTGGAAATTCCACCCCTAAGGGAGTAAAAAAAAGAGAGAAAAATTTGTATGAAGAAAAATATGTTTTTAATGTGAACCCCATGAGAAATTTTTAAAAGGGGAAACTGACTTATTGACTGACTGACATCAGAGCACATTTCACACCACTGGGTCTATGAACTTAAAGTATTGCATAAGACTTCCTTTTATAATGTATACGTGCACTAAGAAGGTGTTTTGAAAAGTCAACCCCTAAGGGGGTGAAAACAGTGAATTTACTATAGTATGGAAAATTGAAACCGCTGAAGTTACTGATATCATAATGTATATTTAAGCTACTCAATACATTTGAAAAATGATGACATTCACAGTTTTTCGAAAATTCACAATTAACTGAGCTTTCATATTATAGTCAGTCGGTCGATCGCTCGGTAAGTCAAATAGTTAGTCCCAGAGTGTTAAAGAACCCATTTTAAAATTCCACACAAAAGCTAGGTTATAACTTTGCCTCAACTGTTTCGTCAATCTAAGAGAAAAAACGTGTGAAACGAAAATACATTATTCAAATGATTGAACTATCTACCTATAGGTAGTGTCTGAAAGGGCAAATAAACATTAATCTTTTTAAACTAACAACTTGATTCGAAACTCTACGCGAAGCGGCGGACAACATCTAGTCAGAACTTATAGCAATTTTCATATGGATTCAAGAAAACTGCATTCATCTCCAAGCGAATGGACGCTTATCCACAAAGCAAGTTAACTGACTGACCCATGTATGTACCTACTTAACGTATGTTTTATTTTTTATAACTCTTACCCACTTTATGATTAATAGGTATTCATTTAAATAAAACGGAATAAAAGTTGATTGTGCAAACCGTTAGAACTTTGAATTCAAGGCAAGATCATAATTAGCATCAAACTCGATATTAATAATAATACATTAATAATAATGACAATAAATTTATTGGCGTGAGCATAATATTTACTTCGCATTGTTAATTATAATAGCTAATATAAATATTAAATAGTTTCGTATAAATTTTATTCATGACCAGTCATTTCACCTACCAATGGGTACATTTATTTAATTTATTTATCCATAAGCCAAAATTCAAGATACAAGATAAAAAAAACTCCTTATATTTTTTTTTTATAAGTTTACAATTCTAAACCTTGCTCAAAAAGGAGATTCATCTCTGTGACATATAATGGCTTACTACCTCACTAGGAATTAGCCTGTGTCGAGAGGGCAAGTCTTATAAGTTACGAGAGTGAAATAAAAAAAATAATTAAAATTGAAATCAAAATCAACATTAAAATTAAAATATAATTATGGACAATTTACTCGTACATTAGCTATATAAAATTATAGTAATTCCTGTATAAAAGAATAATAGATATAAAGATAAAATATACACTATACATAAAAATATATAAATTTATATTTTAAAGATATTTACTATACTGTTATAAATAAATACTTAGATAAAATATGGTTATATATCATAATATGATAATACATGCATTCATGCTTTAACGTACAGAAATGCCTCACTAACAATTTATATAATAAACATTATTATAAATATGAAAAGTATACTTATTGAAAAGTATACTTATGAAGAAATAATGTTTACATTCTATTCGAAAGTTTATATAATATACATAATAAACATATGAAGGGTTATGATCACACATCCTCAGTTGATCTGGTTTTCATAGTGTCTTGTTGTTTCAGCCGTGTTTTAAAAAACTACATTACTACACTGTCTATAGCTATAATTAGGATAAAGACGTATTTACCGCAAAAAGCTTGTAGCAGCCGACGTTTCGGCGATGTTGCAACCGCCGTTTTACAGGGAGTGTAACCTTGGATAACGGCGTTTGACACATAGCCGAAGCGTCGGGTGTAACTATGTCTATACAATATGTATTGGTTTTTAAGACAATAAATGATTTCATTTGGGTGCTTTATACTTCACGCGGTAAATTCGTTTTAATCCTATTTCAAATTTTAAACAACCGCTATATTTTTAATTTCATATGTGGATAGTAGATACAGCAAGTTAGGAAAACCACTCTACCTTCTTTTATATTAAGCCTACCTTAGTACTGGCAATGCCTAGTTAGGATGGCTTTGCATTTAAAAATGTGTATAACATTATAGATTAATTTAAATTTGAATTTAAAAGAATTTTGAATTTGAATTTGATTTGAGTTACTTTTACTTTTCTCCGTAATTATTTTGTATTAATAGTATGTATACCTATATATAGGACTAAAGCACACTTTAATAGTATACGAGTATTTCTACCAAATCAGTCAAATTAGTCTAAGCACTAGACGTTAACGTCCATAACCGCGTTGAAACACTGGTTCCCGTCATCGCCAAATTTAAGCAGCGTTGGAAGTGGTCCGTACTTGAATGTGTGACCGCCTGATTGCAGCCACGTGATGTTATAAAAAGCCGTCCGCCTGTAATATAATTGTTAATAGACATTAAGGTGGACCATGACCTTAACAGTTTAAAATATTAAGTATAAAAAAGATAGGTTTGAACCAGGATTAACAACTAGAGGTTGCTCTAGTTGTTAATCCTGTAATTTATTAGCGCGCCAATTTTTACTCTTAAATATCAGTAAACATTAATCTCACTTCATAAATACATTCAAATTGCTTCCGCTCGACAGCTCAAATTCATGAAATAGCCTCAGTGAAAGCCATTTTTTATAAATGCTAATAGTATCATCAGACCTTGTGTAATAATACCAGTTCTAACATTAAGAAAGCGATTAAATCTCTGACATCCCTAATGACTTTTAGCAAACGGAAACAATCTTTCTCGTGGAAAGTGATGGGAAACATATTGTTTACAAAATAAAACCCAGGAAGTTGTGCCAACACGAGACGATGTGTTAATAATATTAATATCATGGAAACCCGCGCTGATACAATCGAGTGCTATTGTTATATGCGTCAATCTCCATCGAGACAATGACCCGGCTGATCGGTTTCATTGTTTTAGTTTTTGCGGAATTAAATGGCGACTACTATAAATATTGATTAAGAAGTGGCGGATTTGTGATTAAATTTACAGTTAGGCAAAGTACTTAGAGCAATCAATGTCTCTCGATTTATTTATTTAGTTATTTATTATTTAATTTATCCCTAGTGTTACATTATTATATTCCCTATAATATATTTTACATAATTGTAGATTGTAGATCGTAGGTCACATAATTGTAGATACACAGATTATAGAGCCATGGAAATTTACTAAAAAGTGCGGTGTCGATGGGATTTTATCACCTCACTAGGCGGAGCCTGTATCGAGGTGATATTAAGTACCTACTGTTAGGTGTATGTATATAGGTAATCGCTCATCTGGTGGGTGTATATAGGTAATTGTAGCAATCTTGGGTTATTATATAAGTGTATATAGTATAACTATTATCGTTTATATAACATATTACACAAAAAAACTTTAGTTACTAAATTAAATCAAATTAGATAGGATATATACTGGTATATGGGGGATATACGAATACAGTTATAAGGCTAATAAGATAATAATAACAATAATAAAAAATATAAAATATATATGTACCTAATTAATAACGCTAGTTACTAATGACTCATAGTACTCTCTCGTCGAGTGTAACATAGTGTTACCATTCTTTTGTATTGGGCGTCACTTTAAATTATTTTAGCCTGGTCTAGTTGCGTGCTAAATATGTAATGGAGTTTCTTCGCTAGGTAAATGTAATGTCTTTGTCCAAAAGTCGTTTTTATGATTTCTGCAAACATATTTTTTTATTATATTCATTCGTATTAATATACAACATTACAGGCTGCAACTATTTTGTTGCTAATAAACAACTCGTAAGTTTGTTTGTATATTGTGAAATGTTGTATATTAGTATATTCTTCTGTATATTGTGATATTGTGTATATTGTGAAATTTCACAATTGGCAAGTTTATTATCATACGAAATTCAAATTTGAAACATCCTTATTGTTTTATGTCATGTCGATTTGCAATAATCTTTTATTTCTTTTTAAGGGGAGTTGAAGGGTTTAAATTTATTAGAGGGGGGGTTGTCTGCTTGCCGGGAAAGGGTGACACAACCGATTAACCTGTCCTCAGCAATGGACGCCCTTATATAAATCAAATTTATGGCGGGCTCATCTACTGCCCTAAAAGCTGTGTGGATGTTTGCCTCCGCAAATAAGCTAAGGAATTTTAATCTGGAAAAAGTAGCCGAGACAAAGCAACGACCTTAGGGGTGCGACGAAGGTGCACTATGCGCTACTATTTCAAAAATTAAAAATTAGGACTCTCGTATCAGAATATTAAAATATCGGGTATGTAACCTCAAGATTTCCCGGCAACACTTGTAGACTCCCAGAAATCACAGTAACTGTCATAGGAATGATGGAAGATGCGATATCTTAGTATACAACAATGAATTTTACAGCCATAAATAACATTTCATTTTATGCCGAGCAAAATCGAAACATTTGCGTAGTAGCGTAACGCCATCTAGCGAAAATCCAATGAAAAAGCGTCGAAAGTGCACGTCGGCGTCTAAGCAATGACACGAACCCCAGCCGCGGTTTATAGGTAGTTGTATGCAGTGACTTAGGTACGCGGTAACAGATGGCACTGACTGTAAGCGAAGAAAATACAATTATAATAAATAAAAAAGGTGGCCCGATTTTAACCACAATCTTATCAACTCTTACCATGACTAAATGATGCCTACATGCCAAATACAAGCTCAAACACATAAAGCGTTTAGGCGCTATCGTGGAGGAATACACCCATGCACACAGACTCCCAGACATACTTCAGCCTGGAGGGGGGGAGGGGAAGGGGGCCATAATGTATAAACTCCATCTTAATCTCGAAAAAAATGTGCGTTCACAATACTTTCCCTTCCAGGAAAGTTAAAATATTTTTTTTTAATGTATTTCGGTTACTTTTACTTAAATACTGAAATTGTGAAAACACTGGGAATATGCACGGAATGGGGCGCTAGCTTTATACTCTAGATTCCAGCATCATTCAGAGCCCAATGATTTGCAGTCATGGTTGCGAACTCCGTTCATCGTAATATCTTTTATTCTGAACCACTACAGAACATGTAAAAGGTGAAATGGCGTGCTTGCCAAATGTCTTCAGAGATGTCATGATTCTTCAGATGTGTAATTTTCCAAATTCAATAACAATAATAAAAGGCATATTCGATTGCTCTGACCTCGCTGGCAAGGTTTTCGATTGCCACTTTTTGAAACGAATTCATCCGGAAATGGAGAACCCACACGCTGCTGTGAGCTTTATAATACCTACTTAAATTAAAGTATTGACATTTTTGATAGTTCGATAAGCACTTGTAAATACTCCGTACATCAAATCTAACCAATATAAATTACCTGGCTATTCGTTTTAGCTATTTTATTAATTATTATTACTATAATTATACTTTTATAACAATAATTGTTAATATTTTATATCAGTTCATAAAATGAACACAATATTTACATAACAACTTTTACGCAATATGTCGGTCATTCTAGATACCCAACCCTCACACTGACTCTCACGCTCGCACTCTACACCCACACACTCAAGACACTCTCACACACACTCTAAACACAAGCCTCTTATGTCTAGTAAAATTTTACTTATTTTAGTTTTATTAAGTAATTGTCAACGTAATTTCTGTAATTTTATTAAAAGGTAACCTCTTTTTATTTTTTTATTTAACTGAAATTATCCACCGTAATACGGTGCGATTTCTGTAATACAATTGTTTTTTTTTTCAATCAGTTTTTTTAATCGTTAATCGGAAGTATTTTACTTTCTATGTTTTATATTTTATATTTTGAAACTCACGAAGTGTTTCTCGCATGAAACTACATTAAAAACGTTAAAGAAGAGGGTTTCACTTAGCAAGTAACTGTATATGGGATGATTAGATTAATAAAGCGGAATTCCTGGCCCACATGTTAAAAACACACATTTTAGAATCACCATTGATTATATAGTGTATTATAGGGGAGACCGAGAAGGGATCTGACAATTTTTACCTGAACTAACATATTTCAGTCAAGAAAAAATCTACATTTATGAGGTATATAAGCCAATATAGCTCAATAAAACAATCATCAACATTAATGAACGTATTAAGGTTTCTGAGAAAATCTACTAAAACTGAAACTACTCCCCGTGTCACAACTCTTTCACTTAGCAAGTAGATGTCAAAAGGATGATTAGATTAAAAAAACGGAATTCCTGACCGAAATGTTACAAACACACATATAGTGTATTATAGGTACACTACATAATCAATGGAATCACTAAACTTTTTTTAGATTTAAAAATCTTGTATAAATAAACCATAATATGCGTCAGTTCGAGCGACATGAAAAGTAAGGCATAATATACAGCACAGCCATATACCAACAGACCAACTAGTGCTACGTTTACAAGGGCTTAGTAGCTTATGACAAGTACTTGTCAAATACACTACATGCTGATTCAGCATGTTAGCGCTTAGTGTTTGTGAAACTGCCAGTGCTACTGAATAAAAGCCGATCCTTTTTACTAAGCGACAAGTGACTTCCTCACCACAAATTACTAAGCACGTGTCGCTTGCTGACTCGTGTGAACAGAACGGCAAGGGTTATCGACAAGTTAAAATGACAAGACAACACATGTATTTCCCATTTGCTAAGTTTATTTTGTGATTATAAATGCAGAAAAGTGGAATTCCGTAGCAACAAACAAAAATCATCCACGAATTTAAATCCTATAAAAATTGGGCAGCGGTGGTGTTGCATTTTGATCGGAGGTCGTGCCACTAACAAATACATTTCTGCTAATACCAACATGTAAGCGGTTACTTACCGCGATCACTAATCAGGTTAGCGACAAGTACTACTAATTGACAAGTGCAAAGCGACAAGTACTAAGCCCGTATAAACCTAGCTTAAGTCTAATTGGTTGTGAGATTTCGCCTAACCTTGGGTATGATAACATAAATATATGGAAAGAGCTATATTTCTCACTTATTAATATTTGTTGATAGTTATGCAACTATTATCAACAATCTGCACGTCCAGTTGTTTTCTTTGTAAGTTTCTTAGTAAAATAAATAAATGAAATAAAACATTCTTCTTCAGTAGCGATTTTTAGTGAATTCTAGGCATAAACTTCTCCTTGGCAAACTTTACGACTGTATTTACGCAAATGGCGGATGTAGCCTATTAATAAACGTTTGTGGCGTGCCGACGTAGCTCCGAAGAATGTCACCCGTGGCCATTACACAGATCTCCCAGGAGAAAGTAGCCTTTGAGAATGCCTTCATCCGTGCCAGCATTATATGCGGTGCCATGCCGCGACGTATTCGTAACTTCATCTGCACTATGTACCTGCAAAAGTACAATCTGGAGATGACATCGCATGATTGCACGTCATGCGACGTGCTATCATGTGTCGCAATGACGCGATGTCGTAAGGATTTTCAGGAATCCGGTCTGGAGACCGTGACGCGCAGGAAAAGTCGCTGTTCAAAACAGGTGAGAAAGCAGGAGGGCGTGTTTTTTTGTTGTCACAGTGACGCAGCGTCAACATTCAAATGTAACATGGAGGTATTTAGGACGTTTAAATATACTTCAACGTCAACGTCGGAAATTCAAATATAACATGGAGGTATGTAGTTTTTTTTTTATTCAGAGGCCAGTTTAAGTTTGTCCATTACTGCGGCCAATACCCGCCATCCCAGGCCCATAACGGCTATTATTGCCTTGTCATCATGCAAAGAATTTGACGCAGATGATCTATCGATCCAATCCCGCCACAAGCCCAGCAAAGATCAAACCTTAAACAGCGAGGCATTGGGGAGGAATCCCATTGTAATATGTCGACTACAACGGGCGAATAGGTCACCCCAGAAAGTTTTAACGATAAAGATCTCCCGTGAGGTGAGCGTAGAAGACTTTGGGACGATACAAACATACCGTCCAGCCAAGCTACGAACCCGACAGAGTCCAACGCCTTACGGCGAGGCACTAGGAAGGTAACCCAGAGGGCCACCTCGCCCCCTGGCTACCAGTTTTGGAAGGATATCTCCTCTGGGTACCTCCGTCTTCAGGAAACCTCCATCTCCCCAACTAGCTACGGGGCCGAAGTCGCTTGCGTGGCCTCTATAGCGAAGCATTGGCATCTTTTGCCCGGCTCTGATTTCAGGAACCGAAGCCGCACGGTGCGAAAACCGCCCAGTAGCGCTGGGAGGCGTTCCATCAAGGAAAATTGATCTACCAGCCGCGAGGCCTGAGACGCGGGAGTCCAACCCTGGGTACTTCCCTCCACACGAGGAGGCTACTGAATAGGAGTTGAATCGTGAGTTGGACCGACCCGAAAACACAATGGGTCGTATGGTCTAAGCTGCACGAAACTGTTCGCTACCTCCACAGCAAAGCACAACAGATCTTTCATTTATTATTAATAATATTCCAACCTTTCTGTAACGCCCATAAACAATAAAAATAAGATCAACCATACGGATATGCGCCATATCTTAATATTTATCGTTCACTTTATACCCCATTACTGTTGAGGGCAGTTAAACCTTTATATGCTCGGATGCTCGAAACGGTAGTGAAAAGGTAAATCCTAGAATTTATTGGCATAATTTCTGTTTTATTATCGATTTTATGGGATTTTTATTCAATTAATGATCATACGACTCTGCGATGACCAATTTTTTTTGTGGGGTTTTATCGCACTAAATTTTAGTAGGTGACATGATGGAAAATGTTGTGGGCCTACGTTACCTAGTTCTGTACATTTGCAATTTTTAGTTATTTAATTTCTTTATTACTATATTTAAGTTTTACTATTTTTAAGTTTAAGTTTACTATTTTTAAGTTTTTACTATTTTTAGGTTTAACTTTTTTTAAGTTTAAGTTTTTTATAAGTTATTTCGTTCTAAGGCCACCCTAAATAAGTAAGCAGTTTCTTTATATGTGGTCTAAGATTAAAGTACAATCAGGGGACTATCTAAGTAATATATTAATATTAGAATAATAAATAGGATGGGTTTTATCAAAATTAATGTTTATTTAAGTTATTAGATTGTTCAATGCCCTACTACCTTTTGGAAGCTAGGTTTTTACGATGAAACGCAACGTGTAGATGGCACTCATAGTCCTAAACATTGATTAACCCAATAGAAAGCTAGCTATGGGTATGAAACTCACGACGGCATGTTTTCAACCCTCGAAAATTTCTTTGTAGGGGGTGTTAGTGCACGCATACTAATGTATAATGGTGGCTTATTCAATGAAGGCGACTTTTTGCGCATATAATTACATAATTGCATAAATACGGAGATCGGCCGCCCGCGAGTTGTCGCAGCGGAAAAACCACCGATCGGTGGTATTAGCGTTCCATGGGTTAATATTCTCTTATGTTCAGTAGCCCAATAGATAGAGTTCTAAACACGCCTATTTGATATCCTGTCTCAAAATAAAAGAATAATATAATTACAGACAATTTTCAAAATTGTAACATAGCTTCACATAGCTCTTATTATTTTAATATTATTTACAAAAGGAGGTAAATTTAAATTTGGTTTACAGGTTTCAATATATAATAATTAGGCGATGTTCAAATAGGCCAACAGATGGCATTCTAATCTCTCCGTATATTTCTGTGATATAATGAAACTATATATGTAAAAATGCGATAGATGGCACTAACAATTTATTGCTATGTCAAATAATGGGTTTTATATCATTAATCAATCCTTTATAAAATGCCATTCATGTTTCGCCGGATAATGCTATGAGCGCCACCTACATGTTGCCGGCGCAGAAGAGTTGCCAAAACGTACTATAGTACTGACCGATATAATACCCTATATAATTAAAGGCAATACAAAAATTTTAATACTTTTACTCCATATTTTTTTAACTCGAGAGTCTGTTATCTCTTTAACTGTTGTGCTTATAGAAATAAACCATTTCGTGATGATTTTCAAGGTTGAACATTTACTTATAGTGGACGTCTTCCAGTAGAATTCTTAAGATTTTTCTTCTATAGTCATCGGCGACCTTCCCAGTAGGTGCGATAATTACAAAATGGCGATTTCTGCAAAGACATTTAAGTTCTCGTTTAGTTAACAATGTAGAGTTAATTGCGAAGGCGATGGTCGGTAACTCTTAGAAACGGCGTCTGACGCGATTCCTTAGCGGGCGGTTCCGGGTGCTATGCCCATTATATCGTCACTTCGGATTTCTGCTACTTCTGTTAATTCCACTCCAACAGCGAGTAGCGACAGGCTTAATGTTTTGTCTCCCATTGTACATACGATAATTGAAAAAAGCTTAACGGTTGATTGGTTGGTTGCTTGGAAGATTACTACTTAAATCTTTTTATTCAGGCGCCTCCTCCTCTTCGGATGTTGGCTATCGTCATAGCAATCTCAACCTTAGATTTCAATACCCAAAACGAGGAAATCGTACTGCTTCTAAACCATTGTCTTAAGTTCTTCAGCCAAGACAATCGACGTCTTTCTGGCCCTAACAGTCCTTATATTTTTCCATGGACAATAGGTTGCATAAGGTAGTATCTCTCCTTCTTCGTCTCTTATAACGTGGCCGAAGTATTCCAGTTTCCGTCGTTTAATCATCGTGAGTAGTTCCAATTCCTTCCCGGAACTTTATCAGTCCACGAAATATTAAACACCCTTCGGTAGATCCAGTATTTGAATGTCTGCATCTTTCTACAAGAGAATTCCGTCAGAGTCCATGATGTTATGCCATATAGAAGTACTGGAAAAGAAAGCATTTAAATAATCTCATTGTTTAATATGGGTTAAGTTTCTTGCTGGTGAAAATCTTATTTATTTAAGCGAATGCGCTATTGGCTCGTTCTACATATACGACATTTTATCTCCTGACTATTATCACATTCTTCATTCACCAAGCTGCTGCTGTACTTATGTTTGTGGACGCGTTCTAGTCGAGTCCTGGTTTTCTTTATATTTATATTTATATTTTATTATATTAAGTTACGACAAAGAACTGGACATGCAGAGTGTTGATAATTGTTACAGATTGATACATAATAGTTACAAACAAATATTAATAAATGAAAAATATAAGTATCCATATATTTATGCAAGCATACCCAAGGTGTTGCGAAATCGCACAACTAACTAGACCTAGACGGTCTTTATCGAATTGTGCTGTATTGTATGATTTATTTGATTTAACTTTACATAGTGTTTAAAATTACAAAAAGGTTAATGTCGTATTCGGTGCTGACATGTCTGACTTTATTAACCAGTTCCTAGTGTTCATCAGCATTAGTTGCCAATAACACGGTATCATCAGCATAGCAAAAGTTATTGAGGGGTTTGACATTTACAATTGCTTCCCATTTCTCTGCATCGTTGAAGGAGTACTTGCAGAAAACGAGAACCTCTCTGATACCAAAACCATTCCTGCCAAATTGGGTGATACCGACGTTCTCTTCACTTTTTCGATTGTGCTCACCCTTCCTATGTGAGCTAACCATTTTTGGATAGACGCTTTCCGCGCTGTGCTAACTGTAATATTTATTCATTATTATCTTAATTGTTTTACGAGATAATGTTGTAACGTTGTAATATTTAAAATTTCAATGTGATCATTTTGCAGTTATTTTTTTTACGATCCGTATAGTAGTTTAAAAGTTATGCGCAAAACTATCCGGGGCAGAAATTTTACCCCGCCATAGGAGGGGTTAATGGTGTATGCATTTCAGGCATTTTTTTCAGCATTTTTTTCATGAAACTGATAGTTCTAAACTATTCGATCGTTTTTGCATTTAGGGATTACTTAGTTGCTTCATTGATTATATAGCGAATTAGATTGCTCTACGTCATACTACGATTTAGCAACAGGGATTTTACTACGAAACGCAAAGTGTAGATTGCACTCTGAATAGGTATTAAAAGTGATTAATAATCTCTTATTATGTTTAATTGGGCGACTTTCGTAATATAACAGTATAGAGGCGCACAGTAGATGGTTTTTTTAAACAAGTCTATACGGTGAAAACTAATAATATAATAAAAAACCAATTTTGAAAACTTTGATAGCTCATATTATTTACATATATGTGATAATTTTTAATTTGGTATACTGATTTCAATACCTACTAATTACGCACATTTCTCTCCGTGGCATTTAATCTCTCCGTATTATTTCTGTTGTATTATCAGCCTATATAAAATTTCAATAGATGGAACTAATAATTGAATTAACTATTGTTATCATTGGTTAAATTATTTGGTTTGTATAATCAAATAACCATTCATTGGGCTCGATTGCGGTTCTTTGTAAACTAAAACTGAAATTAGTTCAAGCGAACGAAATAAAGCAATGCGTTAGAGCGGAATATGAACGGAATACGATCGTCGATAAAAACTATCTGTCGAACTTATACTCGTCAGAATAAATTTGAACACATTTCGTGCGGTCTTCAATTTAGATGCTTTATCTTTGGTGGATAGTTTTAATGCGAAAAAGCGTGAATCATTAATTTCACATTTCGCTCTAGCGTATTGCCCTGTCTCGCTCACACGAACTAATTTCCGATTTTAGTTCACGAAGAAACGCAATTGAGCCCACTATCAATGTTATTACAGATGGTCAAATAAATTGCCATTAGTTACGACGTCAATAGTGATGATAAACTCTGAAATAGTGAAGGAAATAAGTGTACTTACCGAAAATGGCATTTAGATTTATATCATAAGTATGTATAACAAAGTACAACCAAGTAGATGACATAATTTAACGGACCTTTTGCTCAGTTTTAGATTAACCGCCAGCCAATTTTTACTGGGTGGTATAGAGGCGAGAGCCGCTCCTATAGGCGCCGTGACGGTTTTTTAAAATCTTTGATATCAAAAATAAAATTGTGCCGTTTTCTATATAAGGTGGGGGGGGGGGGAGGGGGAGTTAAACCCTTTCTATTTACGTCCGTAACTTCGAGTATTTTTTCCTTTTATCTGAAGAAATTTGAACATTCAACTAAGTGGAACATTCAACCATGTGTCAACTATTAACCATGTATAACATAATATAACACAACTTATACAATAAAACAAAAACATCATTCAAGATGTCGAAAAATTGTGTATCTTTATATTTAGAGTAACGCCGTCGTCTGGTCGAGCGGTCAGAATCGTATCTTCAATATTTAGCTGGTCTCTTAGGTTTAGTATTTAAATTCAGAATAATTGGAAGTCCTTGTTCCCAGTGACTTTCTTGTTGTTTTGTCCATAGGATTGTGTACATAAATAAATTAATAAATGATACATTGATATTAATATTAAGTAGTCGCAAACGGCAGCAATATTTTATAGCTTCATGCTACGCAATTTTGAAACCTTTCCGCATTCGACATTTAAAAACCTAATTTCGTCGGAAATTTAATACTTTCGGTTCTTCTGAAATCCAATGCGAGCGAAGTTCAAGAAGTGTCTCTGCTAGTCCTGCAGGTATTTCTGGCAAAGCAGAGTTCAAAACCCAACGAAGAGTTTAAGAGTCGGGTTTAGGAAAGAAATCAGAGGACTGCTCTCTAAGTTGTAATTATATTAGGATGATTTTTATTAGCATTCGTTTATTTATTAATTTATTTTGTTTTTAATTGTTACTATCAAAAACTATTTTCTTAGCTACATTATATGAACGATAACCAACGGCGAAACATTAACAGATTGAACTCTTGGTAGCTATTTTTGTTCAGCGCCGCCCACCTGGGATGTCCCGTTCCAGGGCTAGCGTTTCGCTACACGGTCACGCTACACAGGGCTACACGGTCCAGTGGCGTAGTGGTTAGGTCGCCTGATCTTACATTGTAAGGTCCCGGGTTCGATTCCCGGCTGGGTCACCATTTTCCGTTGGTATCAAATTAACGAAATTGCATTTTCAACTCTGTCGATGAAATGCAATGTTACATGCACACTTACATATGTTACATGCACACATGTTACATGCACACATACATATAAAAATTTCATAGTAGGGTTTTTATTTTATTTTATTTTTCGGAAAACTTACAGCGTTTTAAACTTAATGCTAACACATATTATGCAAATCTAAGGCCAATTAAAATTTTTAACAATTAAACTAAATCTATTGTTACAGTGCAACGAGCTTTGAAAAAAAATGCAGGTTTAAGTAAGGGGAAAGGGATATGGAAGCCACATTATGAGTTGTGTAGATGTATTTAAGACATATGATGATATATAAAATACATACATATATAAATATATACACGTTCACAAATAATAAATTAATATAAATAATACGACAAGGTATATAATAAAATATGAAAATAATAAAATGTAAAAGTTTAGTTAATATAAATATATATAATATAAATCACAATGTATTTATAATGTTATTATACATATGAAGTAGGGTTGGTTGTAAGAGATTGCCATATGTCAATAAACCCGCCCATTGTCAAATTTTACAATAAAGAGTAGAAAACGTTTCCAGAGGATTTTTTATTTACATTTTAGCAAAATATCTAAATAAATTACCTAATGCATGGAAGGTATTTAAATAGAGTACTGTCTCATACTCAATCCAAATCATCTACATTACAATCAAGACATATAAAATCGTACATTAAAAGTATGTAACGAAATAATACTCAAAAAATAGTTAAACTATGTAGGTAATAGACTGAGAGGAAATAAAGAAACTTTATTAAAATTTGCTTGTTTACCCCCATTTTGGCTAATTTACCTCGGTTTACCGAGCCCTGATTACTGTTATCATATCACTGTAATGCGAATATGCTATGGGGTGGCAACAGCATTATCCGTAAAAACAAAGATAGTGGGGAGACTTCATCACCGCTCCTAAGGAAAAAAAGACAGAAAGTCTCAATTACGACAAACTTAAATACACTACACCGCCTATTTTTCTCCACTATATACGGCTTATAACTTACACAGAAGGCGCTCAACCTTTAAAGTTTTAATTGCTCGTGGGGAGGTCGGTTAATAGACTGGCAGATGCTTTAAACGTTTCTACTGTAATTGCATACATCCTGTACTAAACACTATTTCTGCTAATTTATTATATGCATAATCTAGTACGTAGCTTTTATTACATATACGAATCTTGCCTTCAGTAGTTTATGGCGGGGTCAACGATTGGCTTTGATTTTTGCAGTGTCATTTTTGGCGCTACACAATGCGAATCATTATGAACCTTTTGGCTTCATCGAGAATCTTCCTGCATTCTGCCTTATGTTTGATTTGGTTTTTCCGTACATATGATATACACTCGTAAAACCGCCAGTGCATTCATTTACCTAATATGCTTAAAAAAACTGTCTGTTTAATTAGTGACATCCTAAAAGTAGGAGAATCAGTGCGAATAAGCAACTTTTGATAAAATTTAAAAATGAAAAATAAAGAAAAGTTTTTTTAGTAAATTTGAATAATCTGACTGACGATGAATAAAATTTTGAGAAGCGTTGAGCGCGCTGCGCCATCTAGTAATAGGTAAAATATCGAGGATAAACAATATTTGCAATATTTTACTTACCGCTAGATAACGCAAAGCGCTAAACTTTTTATACTTTTTTTTTCAACAAAAAAAAATAAATATTTTATTGTTTTTTTTTTACCATTTCTCAAAAAAAAATATTAACAGTTGCTTATTTGCTCCTACTGATTTACCCACTTCAAGGTGTCACTAATAAGAAACTCACCCTGTACTTTTCTAAACTTCGTCTTGATGGAGCGACATACAATGCGTCGCTATTCTAGGTATTGTCTATATAACAAGTGCGATATTTTTTTTATTATAGGGTTTTTCCAAACATGATAAATGGTCGCCCATGTTTTTTTGTGGTTTAGTTTGTATAAAGTGGGAAAAAGTTAAAATATTATGACATTCCGGGCACCAAAAGTTTAATTTAAGATTGCACGTTAAGATTGACGATTAGCAATTGATAGAAACAACATTTCGAAAAATAAATTCGGCTGTCTCAATCTCACGACTGTACTAAGCTTATTTTATATTTTATTATAACCACCATTATATTATATATTTTATTACTTTCTATAGCAAAAAAACTTGTCTATGGGCTGAATTCGAATTCTTTTTTCATTCTGAAATAATCAACACAACAATATAACTTGTTTTAATTACGATTCGGTTTTTTATACAACAACAACGGTACATCGTAGTTGATTCATGATAAATTATAAATCCACTATTTACAAGTGTGACATAATACAGAATTTTACAATACGTATTTCCAAACGTAAACGAAATTCGAACTACCAAATTCGACCGGTAAACTAGCTTCTTAATTTTTAAATAGCAATTTACCTCCATATTTTTCGCACTGAGATCAATTAAACCCCTCACTGTTAAACCTTTCATATATCTAAAAATAATAATGGCCTCAATTCTATTGATAGGTTAAACCCAGGGGCGGATCTATATAAGGGCTTTTTGGGCTGCAGCCCAGGGCCCCGTGGATATAAAGGGCCCCAGACTCCATTGAAAACAATGGACAATATTGTGAATCGAGTTCCTACCGAGGCTAGTGCCTTGTCAATAGGTAACTAGTAATGAATATTTGTTTAAATTTTACTTATATTAACTAGCTTTACAATTAATATCAATTCTTGCTTAATTAAGCTACTAATTAAGATATTATTACAATTAGTATTAATGTTGTTTAGTTTAATGTTGTTTAGTAGCAATAGCATTAGTATGTGATTAGTATTAATGTTGTTTAGTAGCAACGTTTTCTTACGCTAATCGATTTGTCTATTTTTAGTGAAAAGTTAAATGTGTTACCGGTGGGGGTTCTGTGTGTCTGTCATATTAAACAAATAAAATATTGTATTTTTCTCTTTCTTTCCTATATTGTGTACCTAGTGACCTAGACATCATTATCAAAAAAATATTTTTGACAAAATGGCAATTAGTTGATTAATTAGGCAGGCCCCCAAGTAATAGTGAGCCCAGGGCCCCACAAACGCACGGTCCGCCCCTCCGTGATACTTTCCATTGCAGAACGGCTACTTCGTATGTAAGGTAAAATAAGGTAACCTAATACTTTTTAAACATTCTTCAATCATTTAATATCATGCGTTAACAGTAAGCTATAACAACATGTAGGGAGGCCCAACGAGTACTAACTGCTACTCAGTTTTGCCAAGTTTTTTATTTTCTACGAAATTCAATGATTCATTCTCGGCGAATCACTAACGGATTATCCGTGTAATCCTCGCGATCCTCGTCAGCTTTGTCATACATAGGTCAGGTCCCGCAATCAGCTCGGCGCAAATAATCCGCGATCCGCACGCTGCGGCCAGTCACCGGCCGGCCGCGCCGCGTGCTGATACAGCAGCCAGCGGCTGCAATTACATCTGCCGCCGCGGCCGCATCACCGAGGAATGTAAAGTGTTTGCATAGAGAGAAAAAAGAGTACGACGATCTTAGACGGTGACAGCGGGGACGGGTCATTCATCATCACACGTCGCTGCGCTTTTATTGCGTATGTCGCAATCATATCTAATTAGGTATATTAAGATATGGAGGTGGAGATTTTCAAATCATCTCCTTTACGCAGATGATTTGAAAATCTTCATGGGAGTGAAGAACCATGGCGACTGTCAACTGATCCAGGAAGATCTGAATCGTTTCACTCGTTTTTGTGAACAGCGTAAACTTTCTTTAAATGTAGCTAAGTGCCATAAAATCTCATTTTCGCGAAATGTCAATATTATTAACTTTAAATATACAATTGGCAATGATGAAATTCTGGAAGTAGATCGAGTGCGTGATCTAGGAGTCATCTTAGATCGCAAGCTTTTAATGGATAAGCACATTGATTCAGTCGTCAACAGGGCTTACAGCACCCTCGGTTTTATTATGAGAGTTTGTAGACCTCTTAAAAACACTCATTCTTTGACAACGGTTTATGTTGCATACGTACGCAGCCTGCTTGAATTTGCTTCTAATATTTGGTCTCCACAGTATGCTACATACAAGCTGAGGATTGAGCGTATTCAAAAACGATTTATACGTCATCTAAATTACCGCTTATTTTCCAACGGCTTGTCGTACGCTGAAGGTCTGCAACGCTACGGTTTAGAGACATTAGAGGACCGGCGAGTAGTATCAGATATGTCGTTTCTACATAAAATTGTTCATACTGGGTTGGACAGTTCATACCTCCTGAGTAGGGTGAGCATACGAGCGCCTTCCCGACTCGCACGTGCTCACTCAACTTTTTACGTACCAAGGTTCAACACTAACTATGGTTCCAATTCGTTATTGCCGCGCGTTATGCATGCATACAATGTATGCTTTAACGATATTGACATATTTAACCATCAGAATAGTCGATCCTTTGTTAAGGAGGTACGTGAAAAGCTGATTATCAGATCGGATTGAATTAGCATGCACAAGCACTCACATGCACATTCGCACTACAGATACACACACCCACACACACATATATACACGCACACACATATACAAATACACACATACACACACTCACACATACACGCTCTCCATCACACAAACAAACACTAACATCCATACACTCGCACCTAGCGATTTTAACTGTTACTTTTAAATTCTTTTTGGTTTTATTTATTTTGTATTGTTTAGCATATTTAATCCTTATATAGCAAATAATTTAAAACATCATTGGCTTTGTTACTGGTATATATATTATGCTTATACGTATTTTTTTATGCTGTATGTTTTTAAGAAAAATAAAATTAAAATTAAATTAAAATTAAAAAGTATCTATACTAATATTTAAAAAAAAAGTTATGTCCGTAAGTTTGTATGTTTATAAGTTTGTAAATTTGTATGGAGGGGGTAATCTCCGAAACTACCCATCCGATTTCAAAAATTCTTTCACTAATGGAAAGCTCCATTATCGATGAGTATTATAGGATATATTTTATTGTGATGAATATTGATTTGCAGTATGAAATCATGATATTTGTGAATCAAGGCACAATAAAAGACCTGGTGAGTTGCTTTATCGGCGTGCGCTGACGTGTTTTTATGTCTCAAAAAAATATGAAAAATAGGTAGGCAGAGTTTGTCGAAGACATTAGCAATAAAATAAGAATCCTAAATAAGACGCGCCGACAGTTCCCTAATGCCCAAATGTTCGTGCACGATATTTTGCACACGTTCATATGAGATGCCCGTGGCCTCTACTATTTCGCGCAACTTCACTCGACTATCGGCTAACACGAGATCATAGACTTTTCGACAATTTCCTCAATTGTGGCCGTTTTTGGACGGCCACTGCGTGGTTCATCCTTGATGCACGAGCACCTGTACGAACAGCCACGTTTGAACTCGACCCAGAAAATGAAAGTGTAGAGGTGCCATGAACTTTCTGCAAAATTTCTCGTATCTCCGTCGCCGTTTTCCCATTCACCCAGAAATGTTTAATCACTGCACTAAAATCGTTTTTTTCTATTTTTGCAAAAGTGCCTGACTTGCTTTACAAAACTGTCTAGTAAACAAGAACTGTGCGATGTATCTGTCTGAAAATCTGACAGCTTTCCTAAAATAGGTTGGAGTTACCAACCATCACAAGAACATCGAAACAAAAAAAATTGCAATACCACTCAGGAGATCCGCTTTTGGCCAATCCAGTTTCTCTTATCTCGCCCCCAAATTTTATAATTGCCTACCACCACACATTAAAGACATTAAAATTTCATATACATTTAAAAATACTTTGAGTGCCTACCTCATAAATTATACAAATGCAGATATTGAACACCTTGTTAGATAATTGAATCTTTATAATAAACACATAATAGTATATGTAGTAATATAAATTGATGATTTCTAAATATAATTAAATTTTATTTTTTGTGAATTTATTTTGTATATTATTAATACATATTAATACTTATTAGTACATATATAAATATATATTATTTTTATCATGTTTTGAAATTGTAGGAGCCTATCGCTCCACAACCCACAACAAAAAAGTTAATTTCACAGAATAGAAAACTGCAGACTCGCTCAGACATACACGAGTCAGCTGCGGTTAATTTCCAACTAAATTTGGCAAATTATGCCCAGGCAAGCCGATGACTCATGCCATTTCTTCTAATCGATACACATGTCGCTTCCCTCTCCTAGCTATTTACGTCACCGCTAAACGGTATAAAACGTAGTACATTACACATCTCTTCATCATTCCCTTGGTGGTCAAGTACACCTACACACCTCTACACATCATTCACTTTGACAGCTACGCGACTATACACATCATTATCAAGCAGTACCTACGTTATCCGCGACATCAAGCGTCAAGCCTCGCTCCTCGACTACACACTGCAAACACACTACCACGACTTCACCTCGCGCCCACACTACTACACAACGGCGAATCGACACACAAGGCGTTAAGGACTGGCGACTTCAACTCAACTATCTTCAACCTTCTGATTAAACTCTTCTACTTCGACATCCACGACTTTCATTAACGGAGCAACCTTCATGATGAGAACCACCCTTCGCTCACAATCAATTGGAGTCTAGTGAAGGGTGGCCATTCTCACAAAATAAAAGAATATTGACAATTTTCATGACATTTTCTTACGAATTTTTATTAGGTAATTAATATATTTCTGTTACATTAAGTATGATTTAGTTTATTTATATAAATATAATATTATAGATTTCTTAGGATAATTAAAATAGAACAGGCGGCAGCCTAGTTAGGTTAAGACTTTTGTATATTGAATGTACTCAATTAATTTGAAATTTGAAAATCACAAACATTTCGCTATATGCGCACAATCTCCTGCCCATTCCGGAAACGTTACAATCTCAACTTATACACGTATATTCTTCACTATATCGTCTTAAAAATTGTTTGGCAGCCCAAAGCCCCGAGATTCGACGGCCTAAGGGCCTCTACATGGGTTAATCCGGCACTGGCAGAGGAACATATAGCAGATCTATTTACGATAGTAATAGTTGCAATGGGAGGAATATATCAATATGGAATGCATCTTGTCAATATAAATGTGAAAAGCGAATCCAATGTGCAATCTCACCGCGACAAGCAAAACGCGTGGTCGTCCGTTTATTATAACCAAACATCGCAGACGCGCGCCGGTCGCCCGCGCCATCGCGCCAAAGCGCTAAACGTCCGATGCCATGTTTATGAAATGGGCCAACAAACAGCCTTATGATAAACAATAATGGCGATAATCATTTCTCCGATTAATCGCCGGCGAGTTTCCTCTTTGTCGACAGTACAATAAACACTTCGCTGGTGCCATAGGAGACGCGAACAACCGCTATGCGAACGCGACTCCATCCGCCCGTGCATACAATGTATTCCAGAGAAGCGACGCTCTGCCATGTGGCTTTGCGACAGGGAGACATTCCGGAGAAATTTATTCGACGAGATTATATTTCATATGTTAGTGGTGGAGGAATGCGGGGAAGTCCTTCTGCTTCTACAGTAACCTACCTGTATATATTTTTTTATGAAATACGCCAGTTTTTTTAATGAAATATTTGTTTTTGCCGTATTTATCCATATAGATTCGATAACCTTTCATTTGACAATAAACACGATATATTTATATTAATTTATTGACATTTAAACATTTATACAATATCTTACTTGATATTTAGACAGTACCCTATGGCACTCGGGATGACATAACGATTCTAACAATATCACACACTTCCAAATAGGTTCAATCATTTATAGGTTATGGTGGAATAAAGAAACGGAAAACATACATAGATGAATCCTAAGCACATTACACTCCTTTTTTGTAGGGCAGTCGTGTAGCAAGAACAATAATTAAATATATATATTATAAAAAAAATGCATTTAGAATTATTAGAAAAAAATTCTTCGCGCTGAAAAGCACGTTTTGAAGAAGAATAAAGTTCGCCCTACGCCCTGCAGCAGGTATCCTCCAAAGATTGCCCGCCGATACGCCGCCAATACTAAACACGATATATTCATACTAATTTAGTGACATTTGAAAACGTACATATGGTTTATTTGATATTCGAGCACTTTGGGTATCCTATCGAGCACTCGGGATGACATAACGATTCTAACAATACCACACACTTCTAAATCGGTTAAAGCGTTTAAAAGCAATGGTGGAATAAATAAAGGGAAAACATACATACATGAATCCTAAACACTTTACACTTCTTTTTTTAGGCAGTCGTGTAAAAACTAACGCGGATTGGCAAATATTTAAATTAAATATATTCCACATTTGAGAGTATCAACACAACGGGCAAATCCGTCACCCCGGGGAGTTTTCACGACATCAGGTCGTTGTATCTCCTATGGATTGAACGCGGGGACTTGGCGGACAAACACCGTCCACTATCTAGCTCCACCGACGAGGCTGCGAAAGTTCAACGACTTACTAGGAGGCACTGAAAAGTGAAAAAAGCGGGCATACCTCAAACCCTCGCTACCAAATTTGGTCGGATTTCTTCGTCCTTCAGTCTGGTCGCAGGTTCGAAGTCGCTTGCGCGGCTTTGATTACCTGATGTTAGCGCAGTGATTCAGCTCAAATGTATAGCCCTTTGCCCGTCAAACTCACACGGGATCGGGTGGCCAAGGGATCGTTTCAAAGTCGGTGACAGGTCGACAGCCACCCTTGCTGCTTAGGAACGCATCGCACGATGCGCAAACCGCCCAGCAGCGCCCGAGTCTTTCCCCAGAGGATCCGATACCACCTGTCCACTACAGGGGACAAGGGAAACAGAGTCTTTTCCAGGTCCGTCCCTCTTCGAGAGAAGGCAACCGGACGGGATTTAAACCGTGAGTTGAGCCGACCTAAAATGACAAATAGATCACCAGGCCAAAGCTGCATGGAACCATTAGACGCCAAAAGTATGTTGTCCAATCTACCCTGAACAACAGCTGTTGAACCATCGCCAATACGTTGGGTGCTTTAACATTCACTCGGTAAAATTCCATTTTGTTGTATTTATAATGTTTAACATATCATTCGATTGCATAAAGTAAATGTCACTAAGTGACATTAAACCCTTAAAGTTTTATTGAGGTACCGGAGATAACAGGTATCTAATTAAAATCTTTAACTAACGTTTATTACCACTTGTTTTTTTTATTAGAAAAAAATATATATTTTATTTACGTTTTTGTCATTTCATTTTCACTTTCTATTTATTCTGTTTATTTTTGTTTTCTGTTTATTTCTGATTTCTGTTATTTCTGTTTTTTATTTTATATTTTTGGGCTTTTTAAATATTATTATTGACTTATGCAATAAAGATAAATCTTATCTAGCCCTAATCCATGCCCATTCAACGTCCTTGACGACGAAGAAATATTGTTTTCTGCTATTTTTTGAGGTCACATCATCAACAATGTCATTCAGAACTATTAAAAACTTGCTTACCTGCTATCCCATTACAATTTACATAATAGAATAATCTTTCTAAATAGTTGTTAAATCACCCCATGCTGCAATGCTAGGGTTAATAACAAATAAATCGTGTGCCTATAAAGGCCAGTTTCTTTTTAAGTCGCGCTACCGGCACGCGCAAGCCTACCTCCATTTCAGGAAAGGAAATAATGACGCAGACAGTATGTTTATAAAAAAACGAGGCATTGGATGCAATTCTTTCGCGGGGAGTTCCGTATAATTTCTAGTTTTTATATAAGCTCTAAGACCGTGTTGGAATTTAGAATGTATGTAGGTGGAGTAGAGACCCTTGTTGGCTTTGATCCGGAGGGAGAATGCACAATATAATATAAACGTGACAATGACAATATGAAACATGACAACAAGACAACAGGATATATTCTACTGCTATCTAAAAACATTCCTAATAGGACAGTTCTATAATATACATATGTACCTACATATTGGGCCCGATTGCGTTTCTTTGTGAACTAAAAATTAAATTAGTTCAAGCGAACGAGATAGGCCAATATATTAGAGCGGAATATGAAACCAACGATTGTCGATAAAGACTACCTGTCGAACTTATAATCGTCCGAATAAATTTGAACACAATTCGTGCGGTGTTAGATTCAGATGCTTTATCTTTTGTGGGTAGTTTTAATGCGAAAAAGTGACAACCGTTCATTTCACATTCCGCTCTATCGTATTGCCCTGTCTCGTTCACACGAACTAATATCCGATTTTAGTTTACGAAGAAACGCAATCGAGCCCATTGTTAGATAAGAACTAGCAGCCATTTTTTTATTTTGAAAATACATATTACATTTTTATAGTAAACACAAAAATATTACCTTTTACCCTAAACGTGGACAATTGTGAGCTTTAAGTATTGCAGTTAAATTTGTTTCTAAGGATAGGTAACAGCAGGTCTATATCCTACCCCCGCTGTCTTAGGAAACATACGTTTCCATACGAGACCTTTCAAGGGAGGTTCTCTTCAAGGAAGCTAGCGGATGAGAGCTGAACCATGAGTTTTATCAACCAACAAACACAAACTGGCTATCAAGCCCAAGCTGCATCGAACCATACGACCCTCTAAAGTAAATCTTACACTTAGAGGTGTCAACTACAACGGGCGAACCCGTCACCTAGAGAAGTTTTAAGGATATTTGATCGTTCTGTCTCCAGTGAGGTGAGCGTAGAATACTTATGGACGAAACAGTCCAATGTCTAATTACGTCACTCGTCCGTAAGAGACCAACGCCTTGCCGCGAGAAACCGAGTGTGGAATAAGCAGCCCAATACTGGCGCCCTTACTTCCATTTACGGCCAGATTTCCCGGGTCTCCCGACTGGTTACGGATTCGAGGTCGCTTACGCGGTCATCTCCCTTACGTTGCGGTGATTCGGTGTCTACCGAATCTATCGCGGACCACCGCGTCCTTTGCCCGGCTGTTTGCCCGGTATTGGGTAGCCGATTTGTCGTTTCAAGAGCAGTGCCGTAAGGTTAACAACCATCCCCACTCTGTGAGAAACGAAGCCGTTTCCAGACTCCCCCGGATACAAGCACAGGCACAGAGGCCTACCCGGACTCGTACTTCTGCGTGGAGGCTACCGGATGGGTGCTGACCTGTGAGTTGGGTCGACCCTAACACATGGGTCATAATGGCCCAACTGCACTGGGCCCATGACAGCTGCGATTAAAAAGTCCGGGATATTATTATACTCGAGACCAGAGAATTGAAAACGACTGTTTTGAGTAATACTACCTAAACTTTTTTGGCGACCTCTTTATCTAGGCATCATTCATAGGTAAGCCTGTTTTAGCGTCGGATACATATGGTGGGCGCGGGGGGCGCCCCCCCCCCCCTTCTTGACGCGGTTGGCCCAGCACAGAGCGCGATTCACACCTTCTACGAAGGGGGCACTAATGAGTCCAGCGCAGTTAGGCCATTTGACCCATGAATTATGGTGGGCCCAACTCACAGGTCAGGTTACCCATCTGGTAGCCTCCACGTAGAAGTGCGAGCTTGGGTGTTACGGCCACCGTTCTTGGAACGACCAATTCAGCCACCCGAGTGGTAGGCATGCAATGGACGCCGTGTTCTGCGATAGATTCGGACCTGACTCGGTAGATACCGAATCACCGCTACGTAAGGGAGAGGACCGCACAAGCGACCTCGAACCCGTAACCAGTCGGGAGGTCGGATAAATCTGTCGGAAACTGGTAGTAAGGGCGCGAGGCCTCCCTCTAGATGCAAACCCCTCGCGCTAAGGCGATGGCTTTTTACGGGCGAGTGGCGTAACTAAGCAGTGGACTGATTCGTCCTAAAGTCTTCTACGCTCACCTCACGGAAGACGGAACAATCAATATCGTTAACTCTTCCTGGGGTAACGGTTTCGCACGTTGTAGTTGACGCCTCCAAATATCCATTTATGTACACACAATGTATTCGTATCGTAATTGTACTTGCATAGGTATCATGTTAGCCTGTACAATGTGCATGTGACTTGATGATTCGTTATTAGCCATAGCTCAAGATGTCTTTTAGCCCCCCCCCCCTCCTTGAGTTTTTTTCTGAAACCGGGGCTGGCTTGTTTTTGCTTTCGTTATACAATATACCTACAGGTAGCCCGTAAGATTTCTGTATGATATTTTAAAGCTGATACGTAAATAGAGTGCCCACAAAGGGTTCTTTCTATCCTCCTCTATTTTATTTGTCATACTCTTTATATAGGTTAAGTTATGTAGTCTACTCGCAAATAATGTTCTAACAATAGTATAGGTTAGCTCTAAAATATTGCCTGCAGGCAATAAGCTCGCCTTTTCTTAAGAATAAAGAGTTTGATTATTATTATTATTATTATTAAATAGACATCGTAGATTCGTTTAAACTAGAAAATATGGACAAAGGCAAAACTCCTTCTACCAAGTAAAATCGTATCAATGGGCGTTTAGCTTTGTTCGTAACATTAGCAAGGCGCGTTCTGGAAATTTATATTTTTAAACTTTGAGTCAAAAGGGTAATTCTTGGCCATTGACCCTTTTACTTCCAGGGTACAGAATTATTATTGCCAGAAGTAAGTCGTAATCCCCTTCAACGATTCAGTCATTAATCGAGTTTACAGCCTAAGGCCGCTCTAGCGATTACACGCATCGGTACTGTACGTTTCCGTAAGCTCGAATTACTCGCGACTAGTGGAGCTTTTCGTTTTATTTCTTTTTTTTGGAGATATATTCGATGTTCGTGGTACGGCTTTTGTGTTCTACGAGTGCGTCACTGCCACCGAGTAACTATGTACATATCTATCCACTGTCAATAGCACTGGACCTCTAGTGACATCATACCCGACAATGGCTTCGCAAATCATCTAAGGGTACAATAAAAATCTGCAAAATATTAAAGTAAAAGAATGCATAGCTAGGCAAATTCTTTCAGCGTTTTTCTTTTTATTATTAATAATAATAATAATAAAACGCTTCATACGACAAAACATATCTTAGAGCTAACCTTAACCTAATAAAAACCACGTTTTGAGGTAAGAAAAAAAAAGGATAAAACTGTTATTAAAGGCAGCTCGAATCAAATTTATCTAACTTTAAATCCACAGCTAAAGAAATCCCTAAAAGGAAATCCAGTTTATCTACAACGGCTTCGGGTTTCCGCATACTGTCTTGTTTGAAAATGTATCCTGTATACCGGGTGACTTTTTACGAGCGGGTGAATATATACTACACAAACACGAAAACAAAAAAACAAAATTTGAAAGTTTAAAAAAAATGATATTTTAAAAATTACTATAAAATGAGTTGAGCGCGTTTCGCCATCTAGCGGTAGGTAAAATATCACAAATATTCCTTAATAGCGATATTTTACCTATTGCTAGATGTTGCAGCGCTTGTCAAACTTTTATTTTTCCATCAAGTTTTTCAAACTCAAAAAAAAATACATTTAAACGTTGCTTATTTGCTCGTACTGATTTACCCACTTCAAGGATGTCACTAATTAAAATCTCACCCTGTAAAGGATGGGACCGACCTTGCACATACATTGAATTCATTTTGATTAGAGAAGCTAACGATTATTTCAGTACATACGATAGTGCATCATTAATGGGCTCTGCGAAGGCTCATAAATCTATCACTGTCCTTAGTGCCGCCACGCTATCAGAATCCAAAACGACTAGCCAGTATATAACTAACTGACATAGCGCCTTCATGCGGTGTGTGATAACGTTATAAAATGCACAGGGACAAAATTCTTTTGGGAACTGAGACAATCAAAATAAATAAAATAATATTTTGTAATGTTTTTTTATGTAATTTAATGCTTCCATGAATTTAATTAAAGATTCGAACAAATCTAGTTTATTTCCTACTTCTTAAGATTTAACCAACTGTCATCCTACTGTACTGTAATATAAGACTATTGTATTATACCATACCCTTTTGTTATATTGTATCTTATTATGTATTATAAATATTAATATCCAATTATTCATATTACTTTTTAATTTATATACCCCCCCCCCCCCCCGTTACATATTATTAACTTTCTCATATTATTTAAATCATAAATTGTTATGCGAGCATTGTAAACTGTTCAAAAGATAGTAAATTAGTTTGGTTTAAATAGGTTTTGCAAATACTCGTATCATGTATTTACTATCTGTAAGTTTACTGTAAAGTTAAATAAATAAATATATTAAAGCTGGCTTCAAAAGAGCCCATCCCAATAAACCAAATGAAAACAGGCAATAATTGCATATAACGCTATAATAAGCTCGACGGCGCACAGTGATCTCACCTGATAATGATTTCAGAAATTATAGAAAACAATATAATATAGCTGCTGTTTCCCATTTTAACCCTTTGAAGACCATAAGCTTTGCCGTAGAGTATGGAAATGTATAATACATAAATCTGTTAAAGGGCGATATAAATAACATGTACCTATGTCAAGTTTTTTGATGATTGGTTCAATAGATTTCTTATAAATTGATGAGAGAAATGTGTCCCTGTAGTCGAAAAGATATATAAATAAATTTTATATATTATTAAATATGATTTTATTAATTTAATAAGCGACAGTACCTACATACTACAAAAAATATTTTAAATTGAAAAAATGCGATAAATAATTTATTTATCTATTTGAAATCACCGTTCGCTGGTCATTCGAGTATCTGTCATTTGTACGACCTTCGGTCATTTGTACGATGTTTTTAAAAATATATACGATGTATTTTTAAACAACAACTAATTTGTTTTGCCAATATTAAGATTCTGATGTCTCAATAACATGGAAAATTATAATTTATAAATTATTAGTATTCCATAATTTATAAAACGATTTTTGAAGTTATGTAACACATATCCCATAGTCCTTAAAGCGTTTAGAAGTACCTAACCATTTATTTAAATTGCTGTTCCTAACTTTTTTTATGTAGAAATAACTCAAAACCCGTTAACTTCTTATGCGAGGTTCGCTCGCCCGATAGTCAGTCAGAACGCCGAATAGGGTGCGGATATAATAGTACGCGCATAGACTTTAATCCTCCTAGGTTAAAACAGATATTGGGTCCGGTTATGGTTCTGGCCGCTTAAAAAATATCTGAGATCAGTGCATGCATTAAAAATAGCTATTGCAGTTCTTTAATTTTAATGATTATAACTGAAATTTCAACCTTCTTGAGTGTCTGTGCTAGTGAATTAAAAAACTGGCAATACAGGCACTGAAACGTGCAACCTACGCACGCCATAGTAGTATTTTTAATATTACAATGATATTCTTGTAAAAGTAGTATTTAAGGTATATTTTCGAAAACAATTACAAACTTATAAATGTAACTGCTATTCTACCTTTTGATAAACTCACAATTACGATAAATAATCTAAAATTATTATTAGGTAGGGATTTATATTATTAACATATTTGTAATTAAAAATAGCTAATATTAGTAGAGTTTAATAATCACTATATTTTAATACTGTGATATTATCATTAAATATTAAAGGAATAATGTGATTTAATACACAAAAGGTAGGTATCAAATATTATTTGTGAATAAGATAAAAACGAGTATACGAAGGGTGTCATGAAGGGTGTCACACACTTCACGCGGTAAATTCGGTGTCACAAACTTCACGCGCTAAATTCGTTTTCGTCTTATTTATACTGTCAAACCACCGCGATATTCTTCGATTTAATATTATTTGTGAAATTCTGTCAGCAATTTGCAGTAAAAATAAAATATATTGGCGAAAACTTGAGCGCTTATTAATATAAGGACGCACTGAAACTTATTGGCCGTATGTACATATGTACATACAGCCAGTATTTTTCAGTGCATCCTTATATTAAAAAGCGCTCAAATTTTCGCCAATATATATTATTTTTACTGTTAAATTGCGGACATAATTTCACAATATTAAATCTAAGACTATGTCGACCAAACGTATGTTGCTATAGAAGTTCAAGGAGAATGAAAGATTTCTCAGTGTAGTAAGTAAGATAATTTTAGTTTCTCTTTCGTTCCATCAAAATAAAGTAGTCGAATCTTTAATTAAAGTCGTGGAATTATTAAATGTGACAATAATCACGTCATTACTAGAGCATTTGAGATCTCTGCTCCTCGAGATCAAATGACATGCGTATCACTCGCAGTCATACAGCTCACTGAGAGTGAACCAGTACGATATGCGTAACGTCGAATGGAATGAAATCAAGGTAAGGGTTTGAGGTCCCGAAGGGCTTACTGGCATACCGGACGAATGCCCGGTGGGCCTACGTTTCTATGTTTCTACATTTCCAACGATTTTACCGAGCGATCGGTTTTTATAATCATTCGTTTCATGAGATGTCTTTTATTGTGTTTAGGTTCAGTCAATAAACTTAAATCAGATTCCAGCTCCATGTACAGTAGTCAACCTGTAATTAACGGGCTTAAATCCTAGTTTATAAATATTGTATATCCAGCCCACTGTGCGCCCGCAGCGGCCAAGCTAGTACCCCAATACAGTATATCAAAGGTCAAGCGATTCAGCTTCCTTATAAACCGCAACCAGTCTCAACCCAACTCGACCACGTCAGTCGGATTATCCGTCTCTCTCCTCCGAATCAGTCTCTTATCCGAGGCATTTACTTATCCCATATCGGCCGATGCGCAATGACCGCGTGTTCCCTAGTTGGAGACGCTTTGTCTTGGGTATTTTTTGCACCAAGAGCCTCGTTGCATGAAGCACTGTGGGTCTATTATCATTGAGAAAATGGGTCACGGAAGTAAGAAATTCGGAGTCACGAGCGACAACGTCAGGAGGAGGCGTTTCCACGGGGTAATACAATGGTTCTTCTGAAATCATATGATACTTCTAGACACAAAATTAAAAGTAGCTAACAATAGACGCTAACCCTATTTTTTTCCTAAAGACGGCTCTGTAGTTTATAGTAAAATGTTGTGTCTCACTGTCACCGATGATTATATAATGTATCTAATAATAGAATGTTATTATTGTTATCATTGTTTAAAATATTGGGTTTTTATAATCAATCAGTCCTTCATAAAAAAGCAATCATACCGATAGATGGCAAAATAAATTGCTATTAGTTTAGCTATCAGCGTCACCTGCATTTCGCCGTTTCAGCAGTTGCCAAATCGAGCAATCTTACACCCATATATAATCAATGTTGTCCCTGGTGAAATGCATTTACTGGTTTATCCGAAGGAAACCCTTCTTTTGTGATAGGTCGAATGTTGTCGGTGTGTTTATTATTAGACCATAGCTGATGCTATAACTTTTATAAACATATCAACAGCTAAGAAATTACAACCCCTTCGCGAATAGTAGTATTTTTTTGTGGGTAGGCAGCAATTTAAAAAGATTATAAGTTATTTACATACAAAAAAAAGATAAATATTTTAAGGAATATTAGGAAATGCCTAATTATTGTTCGTATATTACACACACATTTTTATTAAACTGAGAAATGTATTTTAGGTAGTATGTAATAAAATAGAATTTATATTATTAGGGGTACCTATTCGAAACAATATTTTCATATAACCCCGCCTTAACTATTCCCTGGATGCGGCAAATTTGGATGCGATGAATCTGGATTATAAGAGTTTCGGATGCGGCAAATATGGATGCGGCAGACCGCGATGAAATTAGATGTGGCAAAACTGGACGTGGCAAGTCTGTAGACGTCAATCATTTGTCATAATCGCATTACGGCAAATACGGATGCGGCAAATTTGGATTCCCCCAATATAGCGATTGTCAAATTATATAGTTGAACCAACATTTGGCCGACCGTGTGTAGGGCGTTTAAGGTGATACGTACCGCACGGTATCAACCGTACTCCACAATGCAAGCGGCCTGCAATGGCGTATCGCTCGGTGTCCCATCGCCTTAAATGCGACTTGTCTTGCCTGTCGAAGATCATGTACCTCGTCATACTCAATTTAAATCGTGCAATAATGCGCTGGACAATGAACTCTAGGACACTGCATGCATGCGCGCGGATGTAGCGTGCTAAATGTTAAGTACCATGACAGTTGTTGGGAATGTATCGTTGAAGTTTTTACCTAGTGGCGCCGAGCTTACTAAGGTTCATAAAATGCTACTTGTTTTGCTGTATCTAACTTGTTTTCTTCGATGCTTCTACAGGATCGTTGGTAGATCCTATCGAACGAATTATACAATAGAAGCAATTTTTAACAACTTTCAGAAATTGTCCTTGCCGCCGCGATAATTTTAGAAGCGGCGCTAATATCAATAAAACATCTCCAAAAATCACCATTGCAGCCGTTCTATTTTTATGCTGAAAGTGATAAATTATATGTATACAATATACAATTCCAGAATAGAGAGATCTTAAAATCACATGCTGGAGTATGGTTCTTTTGACAAACTTTCAAAGAAGGAAGCCAATATGCCCTCCATTTAGGGTTGGCATCCATCTGGATTTTCCCGGGTAGGGTCAAGATTTTAAGAGCGTCTGAGGGTCACAGCGGGAAGTTGTCGCCTCAAGCACCGAATTGTAAGTAGGTACTCACGCCGAGCGCCGACTTGGCGCCCGAAGAATTCGAAAGATCTTATAAAAATAGGTAAGAATTGGTCGTAATCTCTGTTGCGGGTGTTTTGCATATATGTACGACAATAATTACCTATCCACCCTAGAACGGGCTAGTCCCAGTTGGGTGACAGAAACAAATAAGCAAAAGGTTAAGGTTTTGCCATTCGGTTCCTGTTATTTTTATAAGCTAATCAATGTTTCATATTAATTAATTCTTAAATAAATAAATAAATAAAATAAATAAATTCAGTCTAACATGGACAACGGCGGTTGTAACATCCCACAATCTCTTTCATTTTTTTTTTGGTCAAAACGCGGCGGTCAAAGGTACGGAAGTGATGCTCCACCGTGAAGTGCGTTTTCTTAAAAAAATATTTAAGTAGTTTATTTAGTTTCTTATGAAAAATTTGAGTCTCTTAGTTTAAAGTGAAAAATAAACTTTTTTTAGAAGTTTTTTCAAGTTGCTACCTATTGTAAACTAGCTTATTATGAAAATTGTCTGCTTTATGCAATTGCAATATATATTTTGGCAGCTGTCTGGTTTTTTTAATGTCATGGTTTTTGGTCCCTTATCCTATTTATTAAATATTTTATGATGGCAAAACCTACCTTCATAGGACCTGAACCATTCTGGGGCCGAAGACAAGATACAAACACTGGGAGGTAATTCCAGGACAAGACAAACGAGAAATTCGGTAAACCTTTCATCAAAAAAAAACATTGAAACTATTTTCTCTCAGTAAAGGTGAACTTATAGGCTAATAATTTACAGGCAATTATTACCCGGTACCGTCCAGTGGGTAACCATTTGAAAACATGGAAATCGTTGAGGATGACTGTACAGATTTTGGAAAGCAAACGCTGAAACGACAGAGCATCTACTATGCAAACCAATCGCATACCAGAAACGCTGTCATTTAGGAAATGTGGTAATAACATCAGAGGAGGTCAGCAACCCACTCAGAAGAATTGAGAGATATAAAAGAAGTCTCGGGTTGGACTGGGTAAAATATCACAAAAGATCAGGATCGGTCGCAGTAGTAATGACAGAAAACATCGTCTATACAACTCCTTCGCTACCCTCTACCAGGGTTCTTCTTTTGAAAAAATGGAATATCTGGTGAGTTTACAACCAACTTTGTATTTTAAAGATGTCGTTTACGATTAATAAATAATCACTGAAACGAAAATGTCCCATTTTCCAGATAATCCGTCAATAAAAATCGATTAGCTTTTCACTGAAATTTTAGTTTTGACATTACACTTGAAAAATATAAGATTAAGGACGATAAACCATTTTAATAATGTTCAGATACGCCGTAACAAAAATGACCTGACATTTCTAGGGAATTGCAAATATTGTATGAAAATAATATAGTATGAAAATATGCATCGCGCTTCTAAAAAAAATTGGGAAATGATTCCTGAAGTCAATCAGAGACAAAAATGTAGAATGGAAAAAAACGTATTATTGTTTTTGGGGAATTATGACATTTTTTAGCATGTGATTATTTTCTATAAAAAAATAGGTTGAAAATAATCCACTATTTTTCGTGTTTCATCCCTTCGTTACTGAGAAAAAGCGTTGTTTATATCACCTTCGGATTTTCAGTATTTTTTGTCTCTGTGCCCAAGTGTAAATGATTTTCAAATCAGCTTTTCATGTAACGTATTTTTCTATAACAAAAATCTCATAATATCCCAAAAAAAACATGGTAAATTTAAAAAAAAATCTTGATTAATTTATATAATTATTAAGCTATTGCATAGCTTTTATCGCGGGCCTAGTCCAGCGCGGCGACCGAATGAAGAAATTTCTTAACGAATATTAATGATTTTAAACTGATAATTACGTCTAAACGAGTACTGCTTACGATTCCAAAAAAATATATGTTAAACAAGAACATTTTCCTAATATTCTTAGCTTTGAATATTTTAGATTTTGTTTATATTACATAGTTTAATTAATTTGTGAAATTAGGTCTAACCGAACACAAAAACGACTACTACGCAAATACTAACTGGCGTATTATTATGAAACCTGCACCATTTTAAAGATAATTTAATTATGTATCTTTTTATCTACGTTTTTTTCGAATAATCCGGTTTTTTTGCTTTATCGAATAAACAATTCGTGGCGGCGCTCTATCGGAAGACGTTTAAATTATTCCGAATCATTTGCTTCCGCAGCCGCAGATGATTCGGAATAATTTCAACGTTTTTCGATAGAGCGCAGTTATCTGATATCAGAAAAAATAAAATAAATAAATGATTATAATTGCATAAGTTGTTAAAAATGCTATGCAATAGCTTTACCGCGGCAGTCCCCGAGTGCCACACGTATTTTTATTATTTATTTATTTAATACTTATACAAATAATGTAGATACAATGTCACCGAAGTAAAGAAATAGAACATGAAGAACAACAGCTTAAGATCGACACATCTGAAGTAACAAAAGCACTACGCACGTCTAACGGGGCTTCTTAGCTAGATGCCTGTACATGCCTTCTTAGGCCTGTATCTAGATGCCTACAATAGCGCTGTAAAAATACAGAATGAAAGTATTATATTAAAGTTATTCGGAAAAATTATAAAATGGAAAGAGAAGGGGAAAAGTAACGCTCCACAGTAACCATATTGCAAATCAAATCAAATCAAATAATTTATTGTCCTAAAAACTAATACATAGTTGTATAGACAATTGTATTACATTTACATTTGGCCGTAATATGATTGAATTCTTCATTAATAATCAATTTCATCTATTAATAATCAAAACATAAAAGGTTACTCATAAGAATAATGAAGGTTTTATTGTAGAATTAAATCGAGTCTCACCATTTAGTTTACCAGATAAAATACACAGAGTAAGATATGTAGAAAGTAAGATATAGAAATGTAAGATATAGAGAAGATATGTAGAAATTAAGTCAATAAGTAATGATTCTATTACATTGAATATAATGAATAATGTAATGAGAAAAAAGGAGGTTATAATGAACATAATGAATTCTTTAAAATACCGATAAAAATTACAAAAATTACAAAACAAATATGTGACGATTGTCTAAAAGTAAAATAAAATGTCTTAGTGATTATATTGCAAATAAAAATAGTCAAGGTATAATTGTGCCTACTTAATAATAGAAATAGTCAATACATTTTAATCAAATTGAAAATCGATTAAAAACCTATTACAGAAAGAGATATAGTCGAGATGCATACAGTTTTTAGAGATCGTTAATGTTGTACAATTCTCTTTCAATGAGATATAATTTGAGTTTATTTTTAAATTGGAGCATTTTTCCTTCGCGGCATATTTTTTTGATACTAGAGGGTAGCTTATTGTAGCATATAATTCCGACGTAGTTCGGATCCCTTTTAAAAAGGTCTAAATTTGGACGAGGAAGAATCAGATTATTTCTCCCCCTGGTAATGTGTTTATGGGTATCTGATTGTATCGGCAGCTGAGCTAGATTTTTTATGATCAATTTAGCGCATTCTAAAACGTATAGAATCACTTCCTAAATTTAAAGTACTGCAGAAGCACGGTGTATCAATATACGAGTATGACTAATTCAAATTCAAGCCAAAATTTGTACCTGTGGCGCAAAAGTGCAGATAAAAATATTTTTTAAGTAAGCGAAATCGTTTCGTATTTATCATCCTTTTTACAAAAAGAAGCGTAATGAGATCAGGGTTTATCTCTGTATGTTTTCCGTTTCTTTATTCCACCATAACTTCTAAACGCTTGAACCGATTTAGACGTGTGTGTTATTGTTAGAAGCGTTATCTCACGCCGAGTGTCATAGAGTACCTTAACGGTCTAGGTCTAAATATCTAGTAAGTAGTTGTCTAAATGTCCAAATGTTCAAATGTTAATAAATTTACATAAATATATCGTGTTTATATTGAAATGAAAGGTCTAATAGATTATATTCTATAAGTATACATGTATCCATATGGATAAAAACCACAAATATTCCATTAAAAAACCGTAATAAAAATAATTATAAATACAATCGTTCACTTTCTGTAATGGCAGTCAAGATATGGAGTAAGCTGTAAGATATGGAGTAAGCTGTAAACATTTACTCTAAATGGAGTGTGGCTTTGCCACAAGTAAATATATTAGCAATATATTTACTGTGGCTTTGCGGTATTTTGATGAATCTTTTAACTGACTTTCTGGAAGGACTGAGAAGAATACACAGATTTCCTCCATTTAGGGATATTGTAACTTATAACTTATGGGATAAAAACAAAAATAACGAAAAATACGAAAAAAAACTAAAAAAGGGGAATAAAAAAATATATGTCGTATTTAATAATGATCAATATTATATTAACATAACTATTTATTAATTGATAAACAATATTACTGTTGCGGTGCCTAATAGTTAATATTATCGTATTGGTATGTACCTAATATCGCATGTTCGTCTCATGGTAAAACGATATGGGTCGGCGATGCACCCAGCAATTTGCCTTCGTTGATGCGGCAAATACGCAGTTGGCTAGCTGATCGGTAACCTGAGGAGTAACTGAACACCGAGCATGTGGCTGGTAGTTAGCTTGTAATTGGTCAATGTCCTCGTTGACCGTTAGAGGAGGAGACCACGCCATGCCATTACCGCTACGACCTCATTGTGGCTAAAGACCGGATTCGGTTATTTTATTTTATTATTTTAATGTTTATTTTCAATTTTATTTCTTACTCCAAGTACCTACTTTCTCTAAACAACTTATAGATTGTAGAATCCAATTGGTTGTTTAAATTTTGAGTTACCGGCATCCTTAAAGAAGGTGAATGAGTACAAGCAAGCAACTTTTGAAAAAAAAAACAAATTAAAAAAAAATGTTTTGAAAAAAGTTTTTGTTTGTCAAATTTGTAAATCCTATTTATTGAATAAAGTTTGAGAAGCGTTTAGCGAGCTGGGCCATCTAGCGCCATAAACAATATTAGCGATATGTTACCTACCGCTAGATGGCGCATCAGGCTCAACGCTATTTAAACTATTGTTCAAGGACATTTTTTTTTAACAGTTGCTTATTTGCTCGTTCTGATTCGCACCCTTCAAGGATGCCGGTAATTAAAAACTCACGATGTATATCAAGTTGAAGATATAATGTAATACCATAGAAAATAATACCATACAATTAGTACACATACAATTTAAAAAATCGTTTGTGTCACCCCAAAACATTCCCGGCAAGTAGCCAAGGATTTATGGAAGGATTTTGAGCGTGATTTCCCTTCGAGAAGGAGGTCGGTCTGTTCAAAAAGGATAGTTGGCGACGAGCGCGGATTGTAAGAATGCAATGCATTAAACACGTTAGATTTGATCGTTTATGCAAATATGCTGACCGACGACAATTCAATGTGATTTCGACCTAACAAAGCATCTGTGTACTTAATGTCAAGTCTACAAGTCAGGCATTTGGCTGCTATCGCGAAGGAATACAGAGACTGTCTTCCATCTGGAAATGTTCTCAATCGTCTCAAGGGACTTAAAATGGATATTTCCATTTTTATTTCGAAAAAAAATCAGCGTTCACAATACTTTTCATCCTCGTTGGTTGGTGGGCTGGGAAATAAAAAAAAAACGATATATTTTTAATATTCAAAAAGTGCACCTAGATTCTACATTCTCTATTTCACACTCCAGACTCTACACTCCGCACTCTAGAAGAAGTTTCAAACTTGACCGAGATATATCCAGAAAGATCTGGTGCAGTCGACATCGACCTAGATTTGAAAATATCTAATCAAGTTTTCCAGGTCCAATATCACCGAGTCACAGGCCCCTCGGAATTAACTGATTCCACTTACTCTGAAGGGTTAGAATATGTACCTGCATATTTGATATGTCATCCAACGTAGAAGTACAATAACCTGAGGTATCACTGTCGTCGCTATAAAGTATTGTCTTTCCGCAACCGACATCCTAGCTACCTACTGCTTATGCGGGCATAGTATTGTGGTCAAGCGTTTTACCGTTATCGCTTGTTGCGGTTTTCTTTGTAATAAACAAACATTTCACTATGAATTAATAAGGCACCTTGGTCTTCTAGACTATTATTCTCAAAAGTTAGTTAAAATGGTGCAAAAGATAGCTGTGGTTACCGGGGGTAATAAGGGCATCGGATATGAGATTGTAAAAGGCCTATGCCAAAGATTTGAAGGTGTTGTCTATCTGACGGCTAGAAACGTTGAAAAAAGGAGTCAAAGCTGTCGAAGATCTTAAGCGAGAAGGTCTTCATCCAGAATTCCACCAGCTTGATATCGAGAATGAAGGAAGTATTGTAGCACTTCGCGATGATCTTAAAAAGAAGCACGGCGGTCTAGATTTATTGATCAACAACGCAGCTGTCAAGTATGCAAAGGCAACAGATTTTGGAAAGGCGCAGACGACAATGAACGTCAAGTTTTACGCACAAAAAAAGGTGTGCATGAAATTTTATTTCCGATTTTGAACATGGGTGCCAGGGTGGTAAATGTCTCCAGGTTTGTAAAATGTATTAGTCACCAAAATGTTTGTATCACCAGTTTGTTATTTTTTAAATGCACTTTTCAATTTCAGCTCTGTAGGCCAACTAGGCCGCATTCCAAGTAGGACAATCCGGAAAAAAATCATGGACAGATCGATGAAAATCGACAGATTGAACGAGCTGATTGAGCAATATCTCGATTCCGCAAAAAGAGGAACAACCAACGAAGACGGCTGGGAACCGAATTCTTATTTCACATCAAAACTCGGCCTAAACATTTTGACCTTTATACAGCAAAGAGAATGGAGCGAAAAGGGTATAACGATAAATGCTGTACATCCAGGCTTCGTCAATACGGATATCAATGAACACAAGGGAACTTTGACAGTTCAGCAAGGTGCCCAGCCAATTCTATACACGGCTCTAGACGCCCCGGATAGTGTGAAAGGTGCTTTTGTTTGGTGCGATAATAAAGCTTACGATTGGTGTACCGAAGAGCTGCTACCACAGTGCAAATAGAAAATGACATTAAAAAGTGGTTTTGCCGCTTCTTTTGTTTTTCGATTACTTCCTTTTTTTTCTTTTAACATACCTAACCTAACCTAACCTAACTACGATTGCCTTTATATTTTAAGTGTAGCATTTTGCACCTGGGTGAGATGAGCCCTTCCCTCCCACAACCTTGTAACACACATGCGAACATTTTTATTTATACCTATTCATATTTTATTGAAGAAATTTTACTCAATATAGACTTTTATAACAAATTAGCTGACCCGTGCCCACTTCGTTGGGCGGTAAAACTTTTTACTTGTGATGAAATTTTGAGTGGTTCTGTTAGTACTGAGTGCTATGATTTATTTCCTGACTGCCAAAACATGGGTTATATTTTTTCTGCATATGTATGTATGTATTTGCATGCCAATTTGACTATATTACCGTTATATGTGGGTGTCTTCTTGTGAGTGTTTTATTTGTGAGTGTCTTGTCTCTTTAACCATTTATGCAGTAAAAGAGAAATTATATGCAGTAATAGGGAAAAGTCTTTTGTTTTAAACACTTGAGATGATAAATTTACTTATTTTAATATGAATTCATAATTGTTGATTATATGACCAATAAACATGACCTAACGATATAAATTATTTTTTTAATATAAAAGACATATGCTGTCGCTGACTTTTTTGTAGGCATTGTTAATCTCTACAACTTTTCCCTAGAACTTAATCATATATCTCTCATCGACCGTTTTTTCACCGACTTACTTTGCAAATCCGACTACCACGAAAAAGTCTTTTCATTTGTCGGATTAATATATAGCCTATGACACTCACTAATAATGTATCTTTTTATTGGTAAAAGAATTTTCAAAATCGGTTCAGTAGATCCAGAAATTACTGCCTACAACCTCACAAACTTTACCTCTTTATAATATTAGTATAGATAGTATAGATTAGCTGACCGTCGCATCACCCTTACAAAAGCTAATCAAGTAAAATTTAGAAAAGAATTAAATGGGTAATTATTGTTCAAAAATTAAAAACCTTTATTATGTAAAAAACTTTGTTAGAAAAACTATATGTAATAATAATCATAATAATAAAAGCCTTTATTCGCTGACCGTATTGTACAGTTTTGCCTTATGTGATAAACAATATATTTTATTAATATTTAATCTATTTTGTAAATAAGGTAACATATTCTTCAGCAGCCAGTTTTTTGATCAGGTTGTCCTTCGACATAGGCCTCCCCCATTTTCTTCCATTCATCTCTGTCCCAAGCCAACCTTCTCCATCCTTCCGGTAAGTCATCTTCCCATCTTTCAATTTGACGTCCTTTTTGTCTTTTCCCATTTCTAGGATACCATTCCATTACGTCCTTCGTCCATTTTTCTTTGTTGGTTCTCATGAAGTGACCAGTCCAGTTCCATTTTAGTTTTCTAATTTTGTTCAAAACATCGCTCACCTTTGTTATTTTCCTTATTTTTGAGGTCGTCCACCTGTCCTGTCCTGTAAACGTGTCCTGTAAGCGGTAATTAAATAAGCATTTTAACCAGCATTAGTAATCGGAAACGTACTACAAGTATGTGATCTCAGAGTTGGTCGGGGATAATTAGCGATAGGGGTGGGGAGAAAAAGGGAAGGAGAACAGAGAAAAGGGGTAGAGGACGAGGGGAGGGGGGGGGGGGAGAAAGAGGATTAATTTGGAGAACCGAGAAAAATTAGTGATGCACGACTGAAAATGTGATTTCGCAGTGGTCCGTTTAAATAGCAGCTCCCTGTTCGGTTGTCGATCTAAACAGCTCTTCCATCGACGAATAAAACACTTTGGTCAAATATTTTCTTTTTAATCTGGCGATGCCTTCTTGAGATACGTTTCCGTGGTTGGAAAAACTTGGAGACCCACTGTTTACTTTCCCGACAGAGGAAAGTACCTATTGTGAACGAACGTCAGCGTGTCTGTGTGTATTCCTCGACGATAGCGCCCAAACGCTTCATCCGATTGAGCTGGAATGTGCCATGCAGGCATCATTCGGTCATAGCAATTTAAAAGATTACAGTTGAAATCGGTCCACCAGAGGGCGCCCTGGTCGTACTTCAGTCTCGAAATATTGGATCTAAAGTCTTGAAATTTGGTACACAAATGCCTTGTTGGAACGAAATCACGCTGTGAAATTTTGGTTGGTATATCTCGTACACAATTTTTGGAAAAACACGAAAATACTACAAAATATGAAAAAATACTACTTTTGCTTTCGTCGTCACTTGACACAATCACTATATATGAGGGGTTTGGCGCCCGGGGGGGGGGGGGGGGGGGTCGTCTACTTGCTGGAAAAGTATTGGGGTGACACAACCGTTTTTTTCCTTGCAGCAACCTTACTGGCGGTGCCCGCGTAAAATGGCGTACTTTTAAAGAATAATATAATAGACATAATTTTAATAAAAAGAAAAACCGATTCCATTTTTTACAAGTGCAGCAGCCATGTTATGGCGATACTTAGAACGGGCTATGATAATTAAATGCGTATACAAAATTGTATGTAGGTATGTGCTGTTGACCTTTAAGGAGTTCCCTCGTTGGAAGCTAACCCTGGGTGCCGCCGTCCTTGGTGAAACTTAGAACGGGTTGTCGTAATTGAATACATATACAATTTTTTGTGTCTGTGCTGTTGACGGTTGAGGAGTTCCCTCGTCGGGAGCCAACCCTGGGCGCAACAGCCATGTCATGATAAAATTTAGAACGGGCTATCATAACTGAATGAGTATACAAAATTTGGGGTCTCTATTCACCGTTGAGGAGTTCCCTCGTCGAGAGCCAACCCAGGTTGTAGAATCAGGTCATGCTTACCGTAAAAATAAATGAATTTTCATCGGAATTGAAACAACATATAAATTTTCAATTTCAAATGATAATATTTGAGGACTTCCCTCAATTCCTTACGGATTCCATTATCAGAACAGGATTTTAATAAAAATGGGACCAATCTGTTTTTTATAGTATATCCGTTCGAATCAAAAAAGAATTTTACAAATCGGTTCATAAATGGCAGAGTTCTGACAAAAAAAAGATACAACCGTATTGATAACCTCGTCCTTTTTTGAAGTCGGGTCAAAACAAAGCCCATTAGTTAGGTTAATCAATGGTAGTACCATTAGGTATATTATAATTAGAGGTACGGAAATTTCGTTTTCACGAAATAGATGACATGCTGCCTATCTGTGGCAGCAAGTCACCACCTTAAAACAAAAGACATTACTCGAAAACTTCTCACAAAATCATTTTTTCAGAGAACTTTCTCAAAATTGAGCTGATTGATGGATATGATCACTTTCATCGCCTACTGCTTCAATCAGTAAATATGAATGAAGATTCCAATGTTAAAAACATATTCTGGGGTACTAAATGCTGCTTTTCAACCTTTGCTGAAGCAGCGTTACAGATTAAGTTACTTCTACGCTGTTAGTTGAACAACGTAGAAGCAGAACGTTTCTTTATTAAATATAATGTCGCCGTTACGGATAAAACGATTCTAAATGGTCAAATAATGTAAGGACAACAATGTTAGCTTTAATTAATATTAAATATAAATACTTATAAGGTCTACTAATAAAATGTTTTATAAGCAGTATATGCGAATTTTGGCGAAATTTCGATATGTTGAATGTTGTTTTTGCGAAATTTCTGTTTTTTTGGGAAAATTTCGTACCTCTAATTATAAGTTACCTCTATACCTATACCTATACCTCTAATTGGTAGTTCCTACTTGTAAAGCACGGATGTAGTTATCTAATCCGTGTTATAAAGCGACTGCCAACCGTCATTTTGTTGTCGCCAAATTTCCTCGTTCATTACATTAATTAACCAATACGTATTGGAAAGTATGAATAATAATTCCTGTTAAAGTGATGTGGTTCCTAATGGTTCCATGCAGCTTGGATGGTGTTGGCCAAAAATCTATGTCGTCTGGCCTGCCCAACTCACAGTTCCACTCCTATCTGATAGCCCCTTTGAAGAAGGAAAACTTATGATTATGATTATAGGAACTCGGCCATTGGTGCACTATCCGGTTTGCTAGGTGTTGAATGCCCAGCTGGCAAATAACCAGAGGGGTCTGGAGACGTACCTACGTTTCCTATGACCGCGGAGGGTAGTTGTCTGACATCTTCAACCCTTGAATCGGTCCGTTGGCCACCCGATCCCGAGTGACTATGGCGGGCAAAAGACGTCGCAGTCCGCAAAATATTCAAACTGAATAATCGCGTACGTCAGGTAGAGGCCGCGCAAGCGACCTCAAACCTATGACCAGACCGGAGGACGGCAAAATCCAGGCAAATCTGATAGTAAGGGTGTGAGGTTGGCCCGCTGGATAACATTCCAGTGCCTCGCGGTAAGGCGTCGGCTTCTTACGGGCATGCTGGCGGAGCTAGACTGTGGACTGTGTTGTCCCTGAGTCACCGAATAATCAACTCACGGCTGAAAGAACGATCTATATCGTTATAACAGCCTGAGGGGTCGGGTTCGCCCGTTGCAGATGACAGCTTCAAAGTGTGTTAAAGTGATGCATTTTAAACAATTTATGACATTCTGGCATATTCAAAAATACCCGGTTATTTATTATAATCATTAATGTTATTATTTATTGTAGGTAATCATTACATACACAACCGACATACCTACATACACAACCGACATTGCAAAAGGTCAGGTGGTTCTATTTTTTATGTGTTGTTAGGACCTGTGCCAAGAGTAAAAGAAAGAGACCACGTTTACAGTTTCGAAAGACCTATGTTTTGAAGAACGTATCTTGGAAGCTTCCAGACATACGGTAATCGGAAGCAAATTTGTTCTACTTAAAAAAAAAAAAATACAACTTTTTCTGTAGGACGCATACCTTTAGGAAATATTGAGTAAAACCCGAAAAAAGTCTAGGTCTTTTCATGTACAACTTGCCTGGTTTGAGAATATTCATAATCGCCGGATATCGCTAATATAGTAACTAATACCATTGATTTTATAGAAAATCAATGGTAATACTTTGGTTTTCAATTCTTGTCTCAATTAGCAGCACCATCTAGCGGGTGGCGCCATTGGCACAACACAATACCTCTACGGTTTAAAAATGAATCTTTTTCAAACAAAGCGCCATCTGTGAAACCACAGCCGTGTCACAACTTGGGTGCGTTCCGAATTGCGCTCACAACGCTAAGCCGCTCACGCTCGCAAGCGCGCTGCATAGTCCGAAATGATTCTGCGTTATATGAAATCGAAGACTATCGCAGTTGTTTGACATTATAAATAGGATAAAACGAATTTACCGCGTGAAGTTTGTAGCACCCGACGTACACTCAGTCTACCCTCGACAACGGCGGCTGCAACGTCGCCGAAAAGTACATATATACATTGTATGTGGCGTTTAATCACTCCCAAACCCTGATTACCATAAGGCGCGCGCGGTCGTTCTCCTGACTTCTATGACGGGTGTTACATGTTCAATCTGGCATCAGTTCAGTCTGTGGCGTTGGTCAGACTGACGGGAAACTGATCGTTTATCGCGTTGACTGATGGACTGAACTGATGGATTTTCAAACATTTTAATAATTTCTATCAGTTTATCAGTCAGTTCATGATCAAAGTCGAGGACTGAACTGATGCCAGATTGAACGTGTAACCGTGTAAAATTTGGAAATATAAATATATTTCCAAATTTTAGCTTTTCCAAATCATTTGCAGGGACTTTTATTGTGACATGTATGGAGTAATGCTGATGCCACGCTTTAGATTATTAACCCTTCAGGCCTCGGCCCCCCAGCCGATTAAAAGGTTGATGTCCCAAAAAATTTTAGTAAAAACTAGTAAAAAAAATGAATTATAACACTGTTTCACCAAAACATTAATTACTGCCAAACCACTGTACCCATAATTAAAAAGAAACATATTAACATAATAAAACATAATAAAATAAAACAAATTAAATTAAAATTAAATTAAAACGGGGCCGTCACTCTGAATCGTGTTGTGGCCGATATCGGCCAATCGGGGCTTGAGGGGTTAAGCAGTATAACCATTTGTTTAGAGTTCTTTATTGCATACACTATCCACTGATAAATTTTCAGCTTTCAATACTAGGGATACTAGTTAAAATTTTATACCTTTCTGGGGTACTAAATAAAAAAATATATTTAAAAATTATACCAGGTGTCCCAGTATCTGGCCTGCTGACTTTAGCCCGGAATTTATCGCCAAAATGCTGTCTGATCTTAAAGTATCAGGTTTTCCAAAACTCGAACTTTTTGTCGATGGCTATTGAACTATAGCAAGACTAGACAGTAAAATTTGCTGGAACCTAAAGATCAAGAAGGTGTGTGTCCGACCAGTGTAGGCTACACACAGTCTGGCTTGTGCGTAGCCTACACTGGTCGGATGTATTCTATATTAGTCACACATTTTAAAAAGTTATTAGCAAATATGTAATAAAGAGTGCAAGGATTCTTATTCCTCCCCGGTCACAGAAAAACCCACCCAGTATATTTGTTTCGTAAGTTTTTTAAATCATAAATCTCAAATGCTGAAGGGGACAGCATTTAAAGGGCGTCAACGTCAATTTTTTACACTGTTTCGGAAAAATCGTAGATCCGGGATTGCAGTCACGAGCAGTCTAAGCGCAATTCGGACCTTGACTTAGCAAACAGCAAGCGTAATCGTGACGGCTAAGCTTGCGCCCTTTATTCAATGCTCAGCGCAATTCGGAACGCACCCAATTTAACTGTCAAAAAGCAACAAGTGTAAAATCTGCCAAGTTTTGATTTTATAACAGAATTTAAATTTTAGAGCAAGCTTACCAAATGGCAAAAATTGCGGCAGTGACTGGAGGTAACAAAGGAATCGGATTTGAAATCGTAAAAGGTAAACCGCTGGATAGGTTCCTTTTTATCTTTCTATTGTATAGGTTAGAATTTTAATCAGCTTCTAAAGTGTAGGCTTTATTGTTTATAATTTGTCATATCTATTTGTAAAGTGGCTCTCATAATTCGTATCAAGTGCAACTAGCTACTTGGTTAGGTAGGTGCTTATCTGTGAAAAATTAGGTCTAACATTCGCCGAAACCGTGTCTCGAAACGCCTAAGGAGAAGGATACGTAGAAGCATATCATGTCTGCATACCTACCATTAGCAATAAGTAGAGAGAAAATAGTGCAATAGGTAATATCAAAGCCTGAGAACCAGACGGTGTGACAATGCTTAATCGATGCAGAACTACATAAGCATATATACTACTATAGATGTAATTAACCCCTCGCGGCCCGCGGTTTGAATTTTAATGTGTGCCTTACGGCCCGTAAGAAATTCGCGAGTCTCAAAAAAAAGATGGCGTTTCAGAAAAAAAACGATTAGTAGTCACACCGAAACTGTCACACCGATCGTCTAAAAAAGACCTGTTTTATGTTCCTATTGAAATTTGGTATTAGATATTTGTAACGTCGTTATGTAAAGCAATAAAGATTATTCATAATTATTAGTCGATTAAATAATCCATAATTAGCGGTCGGCCTCGCCTGGCCATTTCGGGCCGTCTGGGGTTCGACGGTAAATATCAATTCTGGACGTTTCGGGCCGTCTGGTACGCGAGGGGTTAACCGCCCTGCCTTTGGGTTATTATTAAAAGAGTAGGTAAAAATCGTGGGGTTATTTTCATTAGATTTCCTAATAACAATAAGTACTTGTTTACCTACAATATACCAGATAAATTTTTTTTCACAAGAGACCTATTTATTACTCTTTTTTGTATTTAGAATCGTAGCAACAATTTGACGTATTGCGTACGCTTTGTAGGTTTCGGGTTTTTTATTTAGATTTTTTTTATTTTTGTACTCTAGCATACTCGAAGGTATGTATATATATATATATGAACATACGATACGTTCTTATAGGTAGGGCGGTTAATACATTTACCTAGGTATACTGGCAAGGCGGAGTATCGGAATCTCTTTATCTTCAGATTGACGAGACTCTAGGTTAACGAAAGCCTATATTTAATATGTGCAAAAGGAACTTTGTTACATCATTTTCACTTTTAAATTATGTTAGGAATTATTAAAATGCCTAGTATTATATTTTCTCGCCATTTTAACTTTGATTTAGCTTTTAAATGTTAGCTTTAAATTTATGTTTTTTACTTAATATTATAATTATTTGTCATTATTTTCAAAACAAGCCACATATTAATACTTATGCAAATAGATGTTAACTATATCGACGCTTGAAAGACAAAACTGATTAAGCGACATTAAGTAAACTTAACAGGAAAGTGATTTAAAGTTAAAATATTTTAAGATTGTGATTTTAAATTCCCCTAATTGTTGGATTGAAATGATTATGAACAGACATAGAAATATTATTTTTATATCTATCCAAGATAATAATATACACCCTTGTGCAAATTAATCTGAACACTTCAAAATATTTCATACTGGCAAGTAAAATCTGTTTTTTTGATGTGGCAACACTGTTCTGTACTGTGAAATGTCATTCTAACCTCTAATGTGACCCTAAGAGCTTGTCATATTGTTGTTGTGCGTGGATTTTAGTGTTTTTTCCTCACATTGTGTATGTCGGGGACTTTTTGAAGATTTTTGAAGATATTCGGATGTAATTCATCCCTACGAAGACGATGGATATCTCGTTGGAAATCCGTAGCAAGGTGATTGCTCTAGATGCGCACACATCGCTAAGTCAAAGACGAATATCTGAGGAATGTGGCATATCACTGGGATCAACTAACGCCATCATACGGAATCACAGGGAATCTGGTTCAATTTTGCCACAACGAATCGGAAAATGTGGCCGCAAAAGGAAAACTACAATGAAAGATGACACCATTTTGATTCGCAACAGTAAAATTAACCCACACAAGACTAGTGACGACTTACAAAAGGAGCTTGCAGCTTCTGGGACGATCGTGCACGCATCTACGGTACGTCGAAGACTCTTGGAAAGTGGGCGAAAAGCTAGGAGACCCTTAAAAAAACAGCTTCTTACAAAAACCATGAAGAAAAAAAGGATGACATGGGCACAAAAATATAAGCTCTGGACTTCTGAGGATTGGAAAAACGTTTTATTTTCTGACGAGAGTCACTTTTTTGTCCAGGGTATGCGTTACCAATTCGTTCGCAGGGCAGACGGAGAACCACTTTCTCCAGCCCATATCCAACAATCGGTGAAACATCCCGTTAAGAAAATGTTTTGGGGTTGCTTTTCATTCTATGGCACTGGTGCATTAGTTCCGGTAACAGGAATGATGAATAGTGCAAAATACATAGAAGTTTTGACGGACAGAATGATACATGAGCTAAAAAAAAATCCAACAGAGACTAAAATATTTCAACAAGACTTGGCTCCTTGCCATGCTTCCAAGTTGGTAAAGAAATTCTTTACCGATAACAGCATTATGTGTTTGGATTGGCCTGGAAACTCTCCAGATTTAAACCCAATCGAAAACTTGTGGTCAATCTGTAAAGCACGGCTAAGAAAAATGGACTGCACTACAAAAGAAAAGCTCGTAAATGCTGTAATTGAGGTGTGGTACAGAGATCCGAAAATTCGTGAAAACTGTAAAAACTTGGTGGAATCAATGCCGAAGCGTATACAGTTGCTACTTAAAGCTAAAGGAGGCCACATAAAATACTAATTTATAAGCTAAGTTAAAGTTTTGTATGATTTTCATGAATAAAACCATTATTTGACTAAAATTGCCAGTGTTCAGATTAATTTGCACAAGGGTGTAAGTCACCTAAATATTTAAGGTTTAAATCACTTTTCTGTAAAGTTTACTCAATGTCGCATAGTCAGTTTTGCCTTCCAAGCGTCGATATGTTGAGCCGAATATCGATTATTATTTGGTTAAACTGGATCTGGCAATATTTTACATATTCAGTATCCAACGGATACTTATCCGGCTTACGAACCGAATATTCGGTTGAGTAAAAATCATTGATGCAAGAAACAACGAACAAAAAATAATCACATTTTTATTCAGAAGAACATGCAAAGAAAATAACTGGTTCTTCGACCTGGTCAGTTGTTAGTCCGAGGTCCCCCATCCTCGCAGGAGTGTAATAATAATATTGTGATGGGTCCAATTCCAGTCCAAGCTCCAAGCTCATGATGGGCCAAGCTCCTTTTGTCTTTATTGCATATGTATTTTAAGCATATAAGCATAATGCCTCTCTTGAATGTGACTTTGTTGGTGTTTAGGCCATGATAAAGCTAAGCAAAGTCTATAGAAATATTCTAAACAACAATGAAAACACAACTAGAATGCATGTCATCTGGATAGTTTATGCTTTACATAATGGATTTTAATGTTTTCAGGTCTCTGTAAAAAATTCGATGGAATCGTTTATTTAACAGCCAGAGACACAACACACGGAGAGGATGCAGTGAAATCTTTAGTCGAAATTGGCTTAAAACCTAAGTTTCACCAGTTGGACATCACTGATATAAATAGTATTCAGAATTTCCACGATCACATAAAGAAGCAACATGGAGGATTAGATCTATTAGTGAACAACGCAGGAGTAACATTTTGGCCGACTTCCACTGAGCCCATCACCAAACAGGCTGAAGTCACTCTAAATGTAAACTATTACGCTTTAGTGAATATATTCAATATTCTGTCACCATTGTTGAACAATGGCTCAAGAGTTGTAAACGTTTCGAGGTTTGTGCTCTTTTATCAGTACATATTTTTTATGATTTACCTACAGCTGCTGTTTCGATCATTGATTTATTTTTTAGTTCTGCTGGTCATTTATCTAGGATACCATCTGACTCCATACGAGAAAAGCTGATTAAAGCTTCAACAGTCGATGAGTTGAACAGGCTCGTCGAAGTGTATTTAAAATGTGTTCAAAATGGAACATTTAAACAGGACGGTCGGCACCCTTTTTTTTAATTTTACACCAATTTTTTTTAAGTTTTAGATTTTATTGGCAATTTTATTGTTTTTTTCATTATTAGGTTGGGCTGATTCATACGTTGTGTCAAAAGTAGCTGTAAGCGCATTATCATTCATATATCAGCGACAGTTGGATTCTAGAGGTGGGTTTGTAATAGTTTGTATCGATTTAAAGAACATATATATTTGTTTGGCCAAAAAATGTGAGAACCGCACCGAGTATAACATGTTTTAAAAACAGACACAGAGAACGTTCAAAATCTTCCACATAACTTTTCTTTAGTTTATTTTAGCATTGGTTTATTTTGGTGTGGCATATTCTACAACCACAAAGAGTTAAATATCCTTTTGTATTTTTCTTATTATTTTTTCTAATAATCTAATTGCCAAACTCATTATATAGGCTAACTTAGTAACTATCCACAATGTTCCAAATCAGTATAGGCAGTATCTGGACAAAGTGTTTCCAGGGAGGGGGATTGGGCTTATGGAACCAATTTTATGGCTTTGGTCACCTAACCTAAATCCATTACATTTTGTCTTAAAGATTGGGGATGTCTTAAAGACAAAATGTTCGAAAACCAATAAGAAATTAAACCAATTAACAATGAGGGTGAATGCTGCTTTGCAAGAGATATCTCAAAAAAAATTTAGAACGCTATTATTATAAAAGGGTTGAAAAACGAATTTACCACGTGAATTTTGTAGCACCCGACGTTTTAGCGATGTTGCAACCGCCGTTGTCCAGGGTAATTTTTTAAAATTATGCTGATTGTGCTCAAAGAGTTCAAGGTAGGCAATTTGAACATTTGTTGAAAAAACGTCTATAAAATCATGTATTAAAAACTTAAGCCTGTTAAAATTAATAACTTATTAGTACAGAGGATCACAGATCAAGCGTGACATTTGTTGCAATCTGACGCTTAGGCCAGGTGCATAACATCCACTAGTTAGGTAATTCATGTGGCCCAGTACACATGTTTAGTTTTAGTATTATTTATGTACCAAGAAGAACTAGTTTTAATTAAAATCTCTTCTTTTGTCGATTGAGTTAGTTTAACAATTGGTCATGCTTACGAGTTATTACTGCTATAGATTTATTCTATTCTGTTTGACCCCTTAGTAGTAATATAATGTTTTATATTATACTAGCTGACCCGTGCCCACTTCGTTGGGCGGTAAAACATTTTACCTACTTGTTATGAAATTATGAGTGTGGTTTGGTTAGTACTGAGTGCTATGATTTATTTCCTGACTGCCAAAAGACGGGTTATATTTTTACTGCATAGGTATGTATGTATGTATTTGCATGCCAATTTGACTATATTACCGTTATTTGTGAGTGTCTTCTTGTAAGTGTCTTATTTGTGAGTATCTTATCTCTTTAACCATTTATGCAGTAAAAGTAAAATTATATGCAGTAAAAGGGAAAAGTCTTTTGTTTTAAATACTTGAGACGTTAAATTTACTTATTTTGATAATAATTCATAATTGTTGATAATATGACCAATAAACATGACCTAACGATTTAAATTATTTTTTTAATTTGAAAAACTACTTTTTGTGACTTAAATATAAAAGTTACATATATGCTGTCGCTGACTTTTTTGTAGGCATTATCAAGCTCTACACCTTTTTTCTAAAACCTAATCATATATCTCTCATCGTTAAGGCAGCGTTAGTTAGAAACGTTTTCGTTCGACCGTTTTTTCCGACTTACTTTGGAAATCCTACTACCACTAAAAAGTCTTTACATTTTTCGGATTAATATATAGCCTATGACACTCACAAATAACGTGGCTTTCTATTGGTGAAAGAATTTTCACAATCGGTTCAGTAAATCCAGAGATTACTTCCTACAACGTCACAAACTTTACCTCTTTATAATATTAGTATAGATTAAAACTGCTTCCACAGCGGCGCCGACCGCGACCTTAGGTTGCGAGCGCATGTCCCAATGGCGACGTCACATGTCGCTATGGCGCCGTGAGCGACGACAGCGCTAATTTTACGCGGTGGTCGCGCGCAATCAAGTAGTTATAACCGTGTACTCATAGAGGGCGCTAAAAAATACCCCTACCGTAATCGTACCCCGCTTCATCTCACCCCTCGCCTATCTCAAAAGAAAGTTGAATTTGATTTAGCCAATAGCGTCACCTTAAGAGCATTAATTGTAAAATGTTAAAATGAAATCACGGCAAAAATCTTGACCCTAGTTATAATGTATTTAATATTTGGTTGTACACACATTCATTTACATATTCATGTAAACATTAGACTGTTTTACAAAAGCGAAAAATTTTATTTTTCATAATCATATCGAAAATATATGGTTAGAAATGGTAAAAAAAAAAATTTATACAAAAAAAAGTTTGCCCAATTTTAATAAAAATTAAATTCCACCGAATCTTTTTTGACCGTTTCCAACAACATTTTCGATTTAATTTAAAAAATATATACTTACAACACAAAAACCGTTGTTGGTGGAAGCTCGTGCCACGTGTTGAGTACTTTTGAGGTTATGAAAATCACTTGATTAACTAATCGTGCAAAATACACTCTAAATTGATAATTTTATTATTATTAATAAAATAGGAATGATTAATAGTTAATATGAGAGTTACACTGAGATAGCAAAATAATAATTGTCAACGTTACTACTACACTTGATGCATAAACAATAATGATGGCCGACAACTGTGTAGGGAGTGAGAGAAGTCTTATTGTGTGAGAGAAACAGGCGACCGGCTTCGTTCTCATCCCTACTCCGTGCTGTTTACTGGGTGAGAAGTGACACCTGTAGACAACTGGCGGGGATAACTAATTAAATGACGATTGATCAGTTATCGACCGGGGATGAAAAATGATTAAATTACTAAAATGGCTATTAAAAAATAAGGGTTGGTGATAAAAGGGTAAAAATTTAGGGTTGTATGTATTTTTTAATGCGACATAATAAAAAAAATAAAGAAATTAAAAAAATGTCTAAAAATTAAAGAAAAATGTTTAGGGTGGACAACCCTTATCACTAAGGGGTATGAAAAATAGATGTTGGCCGATTCTCAGACCTACTCAATATGCTCACAAAATTTCATGAGAATCGGTCAAGCCGTTTCGGAGGAGTACGGGAACGAACATTGTGACACGAGAATTTTATATATAAGATAAAGGTTCAAAAGACACATTTGTAGTAATATGTTTTATATTAATAAATGGGTCAAAAAAGTTCATTGCTGAACAATGTAGCAAGTTGGTTTATGTAATTAATATTTAGGTACAAATATGGTATCTAGTTAAAACAAATTTATTGAAACAGTTGTTTACTTCAAAAATAATTACAATTGAAATCCAAATTGTTAATATTATTTTGTTTTACTGTCATTCTATCCGAGTACGGAATTGTATATATCACAATTTTTATAATGCCCAAATTCAGTAGTATTTTATTAAAAGATTTCTTTAATGCCCATGCCATTACCAACACAAATTGTAATCGTTGTGTTTATGTCATATTTTCCACTCAATAGACTATTTATAATTTTATGTATGAGGCGTAAGGCATACGAATATTAGTAACTTTTAGCCTTGTGCGCTGTCTTAGTAATGTTTACCTAAACCTACTCCAATTTTAACAGAGAATACTATAGACGTAGGTTTAGGTAAACATTACTAAGAGAGCGCTCAAGACTAAAAGTTACTAATATTCGTGTGCCTAATGCCTCATACGCCAAATTATAAACTCTATTGAGTTCATCTATATCGTTCTTCAACTTAGTGTTTATGTTATCCGGGGACTCAGAAGTGATTGCGGAAATTGTTTCCATGTTTTTTTCTATATGCTATGTAATCTGGTTTTTATTGCAAATATAAACTGACGAGCTACGATAATGGTGAGGATGTTCCTGCATTGTCTCTAAAACCTAGTCCATATATTTGACAAATAGCACTTTTAACAACACAAAGATAGTTTCAACATTAGCAATGGTCATGGACTAATCATTTTTTACAAATTCTAATCATTCTATTCTTCTCCACAAATAGGTATCATAGTCAACGCCGTTCATCCTGGATATGTGAAAACCGATATGACAGAACACAAGGGCTGCCTATCACCGGAAAGAGGAGCAAAATCAACACTATTCCTAGCTTTGGAAGCGCCTGATACATTAAAGGGAGCCTACGTGTGGGATAATTGTGATGTCATAGATTGGTATTCCGGTACCACTCCACCACATTCGTTTAAATAAGTTATACAAAAACACGAGTAGGTAGGTAATTCCAAAGATTAAATAATATTTATTATAGTAGTTAGGGTTTGTATGACTTTGTGTGTTTTTTTTGTAATAAGATTGGTATTAATAAATATATTATCGTATTCTTAGAGTTTTTTATCTGCAATAAGTCAATTTAGACCAGACCCAAAGTGGTCTATATCATCCCCCAGGGGTCGACAATGACCTGCAAGGGGTCCATATCAGCGGAAAAAAAGGGAGGTCTATGAGATTTAAATGGGGGTCAATAATAACAGGTAGTGACTTTAACTTTGGCTTTCCATGAATGGAATAATGCGCATACACAGATAGTACCTTACATAATACTTTCTTTTAATATAAAGACATCTCTTTCTATATGCATAAATTATAAAACTACAAACTACAGTAAAAAAAATAAAACAAATGTTCATGTTATTCAGTATATTTTCTGATATTGAAAACTGTTTAAGAATTATTATAAAATAGTTGCCCGCAGCTCAGCCCGCGCACGTTTTTATTTTTCTGCTTGTAACTATTTATTTTGTAAAAAAAACGCAGTAAAGTTTTTAACTAGCTAGACTCCCATCCCTATATCTTTATCTTTGCAAAAGATCACCGAGATTTGTTGCTTAGGTTTTACGTGAAACATACCAATGAAATCGACAAAAAACTACTACGGATTTGTATACAAACTTATAATGAAACATGGAAGTATTGCCATTATTAATTTTAACTTTCTGCAGAATTAATCAGATGATGTCAGCATATTCTCATTTTGCCCCTGCATACCTCCATTTAATGTATTAAGACGCTCAAACAAATCCGTCACGAAAGCCAACTTTGCACACCAAGTTTCATTGCTAAGTCCACAAATGTAAAATTTGTGTTTCCTCACCTGATAAAAATTAAGTCAAAAACCTGTCGGCCCACCAGGAGATCACACGCTGCCCAACATTGCCACAGCACACTGTTAAAAAATCAGTGGTTTATCTGGGGCTTGAGTGTTAAAGCCTGGCACTCAGATCTGCTATATCAATAACGCTATAAGCACCTGATGTTTTCACCTGCCTTGGTAATGTTGGAGGGTAGTGCCAATGCACTACAAGAAAATGTCAATACATGTTCTTCCATGTCCTCTTTGTATCTGCTGAATTGTTGCAATGTACCTTTTGCTAAAGGAATTTTGAGGTATTCATGGATCTGATCTGAAACATAAATAGGAATGCTGAGAGTAGTCCACCGAGATCAAACGTATAAAGGAATCCAATACAAACTTTGGTCTAATATAAAACGTTCAACCTTTGTGTAGAATACTAATAATTCGTTTAATATTGCAATATTAGCCAAATAACATAACATAAGCCAATAAATTAACTATATATTTTAGATAAAATTATTATTTTTGTCTAATTTATTGTGCCAGGAAGGGTTTCAAATATTCCGTCGAGAGTAGGGTTTATCTAGGTAGGCCATATTGTGTTTTTTCTTTGTTTATTTCTACTCTTTATTGGGAAATTTCAATGGGTGGGTTAATTATTAGGACCTTGCATTGAAAACTTCGATTTCCTAAGAAATACCGTAACTTATATTTCTAGTCATTTACCAAATTGCAAAATACTTCATGTCAAAGCGTCATCATTAGGCTTCAATTATCAGTCTGTGTCATTTCGTTGAAGTGTCAACAAGAGTAATTTTGTTAGCTTCGAAGATGTCGGAATTTATGCCGACAAAACGTCATTTGCGGGAAGCAATGCTTTTCCGCTTTCATCTTAAGAAAACTGCCGCAGAATGTCATAGATTGCTACTGGAGTCTTACGGGGAATTTACTCAGACAGAAAGGACTGTTGAGACTTGATTTCTTCAATTCAAAAGTGCTGATTTCGACGTGCAAGACAAAGAGCGCCCAGGCCAGGAGCAAAAATTTGAAGAAGCCGAATTGGAGTCCATACTCCATGAAGATTCGAGTCTGACGCTGGCAAAGATAAGTGAAGTGCTTAATGATCATCCCTCAACCGTTTCGAGACATTTAAAATCTATGGGAGTCATTCAAAAGGAAGGGCATTGGGTTCCTCACGAGTTGAAGCCAAGAGACATTGAAAGACGTTTCATGACTTGTGAAATGCTCCGTCGCCGTCAAAAAAATAAAAGGTTTTCTCCACCGAATAATCACCGGCGACGAAAAGTGGATCTTTTATGAGAAAAATATCGCTCTTACCCCGGTGAATCACTTCCATCGACCTCAACAGCCACGCCGAAGAGAGACATCCAAGGTATTGCTTTGCATTTGGTGGGACCAAAAGGGTGTCATCTATTACGAGCTGCTGAAACCAGGAGAAATCATCACGGGCGATCGCTATCGAGCTCAGCTCAAGAATTTGAGCGATGCTGTGAAGATAAAACTGCCGGAATACGCTAAAAGGCACAACAAGGTAATTTTTCAGCATGACCATACTCGACCACACGTCGCGATGTAGGTCAATAACTTCCTGGAAACGCTTTGCTAGGACATCCTACCTCACCCGCCGTACTCCCCAGATATTGCGCCATTCGACTACTATTTGCTCCGGTCAATGGCCCATGGCCTTCCGAGCAGCGCTTCCAGTCTTTCGAGGATATTGAAAAATGGCTGAATTCGTGGATAGCCTAAGGACGAAGACTTCTTCCGCCGGGGAATCTGTCTCCTGCCAGAAAGATGGGAGAACGTCATAGCTAGCGATAGACAATACACTTTCCAATTTGCTTCGAAATAAATGCTGATTGTCCGAAGAAACCAATAGCTATTTTTTTTGGCATCTTTAATAATTTTGATAATGAATGATTTTTAATAAGGAAATGATTCATAATAAAAACCCATTATTTAACCAATGTTAATAATAACATTTACTTCTTAGTGACATCTATTAGTCAATTTGAACTTTAAAATGCATAATTATTACGAATTTAAATCTGTATACAAAATTAAAAATTGACATCTTTTTGTAAATAATATTAATATTATAAGAGCTATGATTTAAAAATTCGTTTATTATATTTTTAGATAGAAAACTGTAACAGCGTCTTTAGAACACCATCTATTGGGCTACTGAACATAACAGAAGATTAGTCAATATTTGGAACTCAATAAGTGCCATCTACACGTTGCGTTTCGTAATAAAATCCTAGCTGCCAAAATGTAATGGCATTGAGCAATCTAATACCCTTACAATCAATGATAGTATGTACCTAATACCTGACCTAAATAAAATATTTGTTTAATATAGAATGGGACAGTAGCGATCGCAAAAGTGGTCGGATGCGCACTGACCTTCGAGCTACAAAAAGATTGGGATTCGAAAGATGTAATCGGGAACTGTGTCAATCCTGGTCGCATGAAGACCGTTTTGGGCAAAGTTATCTTTTTGATAGATCACAGTGCACATTCGCCTGTATTTGTTGTTCTTGATGCAACGGATACCATGAAAGGAGCCTACTTTTGGGATAAGCAACACCACCATCTATTGGAATACTACCGAAACAACTCTACCAAATTCTAAAGAATAAACATTAGCTGATACAGACTTTGGTTTAATATAAAGTATCCTACAGATATCATTAATACTAATTAAGGTACAGATTTTTTCTAATTACGGTTACTATTTACAACAATACACGCAAACATTTACAAATTATAGATATTTGAGATTCTAGTGTGTTCTTCATTCATCTCCTTGCAGTAGATCTGTACATGATTTCGTTTTGGCGGATCTGAAACAAGAAAAAAAAAAATATTTAGATACTTTATTAAGGAGACAGTCTCTGAGACCCGAGGGGCCGGCTTCTGCCATTTTTATTCAACCCTTAACCACCTATCAGTGGCCAACATGACCGCGATGATTGTTTGGATCCAAATTTCTCGACGTATGTGTAACGTACGCTAGAGGGCATCCATGTACCTTTTCTACACTTCTTTCAGTGCCACGCTTGAGCTCGACGAGTGTGTAAAATCTTGTGTAAAAATAAATCTTCGAACAGCGGTCACTGTGTAGTTGGTTGCGTAATTTTTCTGTATTCAATTATTTTTATTGTTTTAGTGCAAAAATTAATGCAAAAAATAAATAAATTTAAAAAACGATGAAGGAACTGTTGTCAGATTAGGAGGACATGCCAAAGGAGGACTACAGCAATGTGGAACCCGATATTTATGCTGATCATGTGCTCCAAGAGATTGAGAATCTGAATTTCTTAAGTAAAACAAGGCGATGATTTTACTACCAATTATACACCACACAATGATCATTGATGAAAGCACCAAAAAACCGAAAATGATTATGTACTACAATCAAATGAAAATCGAGTTGCTTTACTTGATCAAAGATGTTTAAATTATTCCACGGCTCGTCAAACACGAAGATGGCCCCTGGCTATCTTTTACAGAATACAGGGCATATCCATTTCAAATGCTTATACCGTTAGTCTAAGCAACCATTCACAGAGGATTATTCTTCATTATTTTTCAACATCGCCAGGATTCACAAGGCCACACATAGAGCACCGAGAAAAGAATAAACGCATTCAGCGAGATATCAAGAATTATTCTTCATATCGGATATGATATACCAAGAAACCATAATGCAGACAAGCTCGAACTGGGTAAGACGTGTTCGACTTGTAATCCTAAAAAGATACGCAAGACATTTAATTCAATTTCAATTTCAATATATTTTTTTCAATTTCAATTTCAATTTATTTCCAAAAAATCTTGGAGAAACTGAGAAATTGCAGAACAGATTGGAGAAACGTAATATCTAGGTACATTTAAATTACAGTCTATTCGTCCGTTTTTACAATATCCGAATTGATCACCAGGTACATACAGTTCAACGTTCTTCATTATTGCTTTTAATGACATGTCGATATGCAACATTTTAGTACTGGCGATACTCAAAATCATTTTTAAGATGTACTTACTAAAAACACAAATTAAAATAATCAACAAAGATAAAATCAGAAAAAGTCAGAATAATTCAAAAATGCTACCTAAACTTGTTGAAAAAATAAAAAGGCCAAAAATTAAAAAAATCATTTAAAATTAACAAACTCCTCGATCGAATAAAAAGCTTTATCTAATAAGAATTCTTTAAGTATTTTTTTGGATAAGCTTTCCACATGAATTGTTTTTAAACTTTCCGGTAGCCTGTTAAAGTAAAATATGGCCCAGAATATTTTGTGTCTTGCCTTGCTGTGTTTAGTTTAGTACATGGTATAAAAAAATCTCGTATTTTTGGTAAGTGTATCTGAAAACTTTTTATAATGTGTTTCTTTATTCTTAAAAAAACTCAGTCAGTAACTTAAAGAGATAGAGTGAGGTTAAAGTGAGGATTCTTAACCTTTTAAAAATGGGTCGACACAACTCTTCCCTTTTGGAGTATAAATATGGGTTACCTATGACGAGCATAACAATTTCCCCTTCTCTTCCCTTTCTCTTGTATGCAAGATGCAAATCTGGATTGAGTGCTCACGCGAAATATGCTATAAATACTGCAAAAAATCAATTTTTTATTCTAAGTAAGGGGTTGTAATTTTTGGAAAATATTATTATTATTGTTGATTTATCGATTTCACTATGTGATATGATTACTATTTTAACTAAATTTAGTATTAGTTACTATTTTTATAAATCCCAAGATGATAAGTAATTTTTGTCCCAGATGAGTAATATTTTCCAAAGATGAGTAATTTTTGTGTTTACGGTTACGGGCGATCGCAACATCGCCGAAACGCGGGAGTTACAAATTTCACGCGTTAAATTCGTTTTTATATATTTATAATAGTTAATTTTTGTATGTACAACAAAACTCTGTTTAAAAACAATTTGATTTTCACTACGATGCAACCACTAGTCTTATTAAAAAAACTACTTGGTCTTGACAATATAAAAAAAAGGTCTTTTTTGTGACCTGATTTTTTTTTTTAATTGGAAAGACCACTCGATTCTACTTTAAAAAAATAGAATATACTATAGAATTCGAAATAAAGAACTGCAACTCATAGGATCTTATTTGCAAGATTGCTTTCAGATTACAGGAGTCGAAATAGCAAGAGCGTGCCACAAAATATTCTCAATTTTTTTTCCTTTGTGAATATTAACCGTTACAATGTTTAGCTAAAAAAGCCAAGCACACACAGTCAGATTATCTGCGCAGTTTATCACTTCACGACGTCATATTTAAGCAATAAACTGCGCAGTTTTGTCAGATTTTTAAGAAGACCTGGCTTGCATATTGAGGTTGACTTTACACCAATAACCTGCTCAGTTAATCGCACAGTTCGCAGTCTTTCTAATTGTGTCGTCGTTTCTAGCCACTCTAGTGAGTTGTTCAACATATTCTGGCCATCATGAAAGCCATCAGAACAACTGTTGGCTTTCATAAACTTGTATAAAGGTCTCCCCGAATTGTGGGGCTCTTGGGGGAATTGTATAGAAGTCTCCCCGACTGTAGCCCGTGACTATACATCACAAAAAAACTTAGCAAACTGAGAACAAAACTGAGCGAAAAACTTAGGTTTAGTTCACACGTTTAGTTCAGATAATCGCACATTTTTCTACTCAGATTTTTACTCAGATTGAAGCTGTGCAGATAATCTGACTATGTGTGGACTCTTCGCAGGCAAAATTTTTATTGGACGAATTTAGGTGAATTCGTTCTCCAGTCCCCACAATTATTTAGATGTGTCTTTGCAAACTACACTTACATATCCTTTGTTTTGGCTCTTCGGCACACGTGCAGAGCGACAGGCCCGCTCCGTATCGATTTGAACAGCGCGACCGCTTCGCTGTGTGCGAGATCATGGCATACGTTGCCGTTGAGCGCTAGCACCTCGTCACCTGAAATTGAATAATAATGTTCATATCATTTGAGCGATGGTCATGACAAGCATGGGTCAGTGACTAATCTGATGTGCGAGTGCATAATTATTGTGGAGGAGATAAAACGAGTGCAGCGACCGAATGCGGGCGGTTGGAGAGATAATTATTATCACACTGTGGCCGGCTTCAAACTGGCTTGAATTAGTGATGGAGTGATGATTTTTGCCGATCGGCCCACTATTTCAGTCGCCGAGTTGATGCCGTGGTCCTGTCGCTAGGTTCCCTCGTTCAATAGATCAAGAATTTAGTAGGTGGCCGATTGCTATCATGGGATCTTCCCACTCAGTTGTGTCACGATATTCCAGTCGAATATTTAATGCCCTGACGAGATTAGTGGCAGAAGCCGACCGTCCACTACCCGGGTGGTCTTAATGACTGAGTGTAGGATTGATTTTGCAGACAGAGAAACGGGCTTGTTGAATGCGAGGTGGGAGCGGGACAGGGCGAAGATAGAATGAAGTGTTTGGAAAAAACATCAAAAGAAAACGATTACACATTACTCCGCCCATGAGGGTGGCGGAGAAACAATAGTTTAGATTACCTATTCATCTCAGAAAGGGGAGGTAACCAGCTGCTTTGACTCCTCAATGAATGGACGAAAGGCCGCCGAGCGCACCCCTTAGTACTGAGGAGATCGGATTACTGGGTGGGACTCCACTAATGGCAGTTCCTCTCGCGAGTGCAAAAGGCTATGTAAAATAGGTAGTATTTTACGCGACGTTTTATTTCTATAGTAACTAGTTAATATCTTTATTAATTTCAATTTTCAATGCGTTGGTTTTTCTGTAATGTTGATTAGTAATATGAATAGTAAAGTTTTTCTGTAATGTTGAATAGTAAGTGAATAAACAAATAAATAAATAAATGAAGCAAATCTAAAATACTACAGATCATATAAAGTGTGAATAAAAATGAACAAGAGTCTACGACGAATATCGGTTGAAGCCGAACACCTCGCGAGCGCAAAGGGATAATGAGATCTGCAGAATGACGGTCTTCGCGAGGCCCTCGGAGGAATGGCGAAAATTGTAGCTCCGAAAATAGAGAAGAGACAGAACGCGCGACGTACCTGCTCTCAGCCTCCCGTCTTCGGCGGCCTGTCCGTTGGGCAGGATGCTCTTGATGTAGATGCCGAGCGGCCCGCGCGGCGAATCCCGGCCGCCGACGATCGTGAAGCCGAGCGACTTCTTGCCGGCGCCCTTCTCGAAGATCACCGTGAGGAAGCTGCAGACGGCGGAGCGCGGCCGCCGCGGCAGCGTGCGGAAGTCGGCCGGCGGCGGCGCGCGCGGCTCGGCGGCGGGCGCGGCGGGCGACCGCGACCGCGGCGGCTCCGCGTCCGGCGCGGCGGCCGCGCAGCTCAGCGACAGCGGCTCGGCGCGGCGCCGGCGCAGCGTGCGCTCGCTCATGCTGCTGTAGCCGCCGCTCGCGCGGTGCTTCTGGAAGCGGTCCCGCCGCTCCCGGCGCTCCGCCCCCGCCGCCGGCGCGTCCCCCGCCGCCGCCGCCGCCGCGGGCCCCGCGCGCTCGCGCAGCGACCGCGCGTTCTCGTAGTCGACGGCGCTCTCCCGCATCGGCGCCGCCGCCGCCGCCGTCGGCCGCCCGATCACGAGGTCGATATCGGACGCTCCGCCCTTGAGCGCCTCCCGCGCTTCCGCCATCGTCAGACCGCGAAGTCGCCGTCCGTTCACGTTCAGTATTTCGTCTCCCACTTTCAGCGAACCTTCCCTAAAATCCGCCAAAAAAAAGATTTTATTTTATTTTATTTTACTTTTTCGCGAAGAACCCACAGCGTACGGATAAAAACCATTAGCTTGTAGTTATAAAAGTCGTCTGGCAAACATAATTTTTAAAAAGTGAATAAAAAAAATCATTATCTACCTAATATTTTGTTGATAATCGACATATATTATTTTCAGCTGGTGATGGCATTTATACTTACTATTCTAATAGTTGTTAAACAATAAAGGTTTTAGACTTGCCGATTACCTTTTTACAAAATTTGCTTGGTTTGTCTTTTGTATCACGAAAAGACTACATTCAGCTAATTTTGATATAAAAACCCCCGATTGGAAAAAAACACCAATAAGTGGTTACATATTTTAAAAATTGTTATAGATCAACAAGGGAGGGGCTTTCAGCGACCGCCACAGCAAAGGGTTCCACCAAACGTAAGCGACTTACTAAGAGTTCCGTATATAAAAAGTTCGGGAACCGCTGTCCTGGAGCGCCTCCCGAATTTTAGCGAAATCAAGCCACTAGATAGTTGAAGCCTCGCAATAGGCTATTAGAGCTGATGGAGACGCTTTTAAATAAGCAAACTGGAGTATTTTAGTCACGTCGCGTCGTTAAAAATATCAAACCCCTTTAGAAACAACGCTGGCGAAAAATACGACAAGCGTCGACCAGGCCGAAAAACGTTGCGGTTAAAGGGCGTATGACAGTGATACGCCGTCACAGTTATTCAGAAGAGCTGAAGAGTACGTTTAAGACAACGATCGCCAAGTTCCTTAGATAATATGACATAAAAAACAAGAGAGGTACTGATTCTGTCACATATTCATGACACGATATGAAATAGATAATATGTCACATGAAAAAGAAGTAGAGTTAATGAATACTATATATCACATAATCATGACAAGTTATGAAATAGACAATATGTCACACTGGTTACTACAGAAAAGCAAATAACTCACCTGTTAGCGAGTCCGTCTGGTATAACGTGCGCCACCAAATACCCTACGTTCCCCTGTTCCGTCAGTTTTGTTTTCGCAATAAAAATTCCCAGCTCTTCCTCCACGTTGCTCTTTGTGATCCGCACCACTTTAAACTCGGAGTTCAGCTTTTCGTCCGCGTTTGCTCGATGATGTTTTCGGCAGGGCGGGATCGGCGGGATTCCAGAATCGACCGCATCGATGGATCTCTGTCGCATTTTCTGCCTTTCAGTCAGTTCGAGGTACGGACCCTCGGATCGGTTATTCGGTATTCGCCGGAGGATTTCCTTGCGATCTAGGGAGAGGGCCCTTTGCGCGTGTCGCGGCCTCGTGAAGCTTCTCCGGCTTTCCCTCGTCGGCGGCAAGTTCTTAGCCGCCCCGTCGCCCGAAACGCTCCTCGAATGATTGTGAGGTAAATTTTGGGAAGCAGAACTGTCGCACCTCGACGATATCCGATCGCTGTCGAAAATTGACGAATTTGCAGATTCGTTGACTAGAATTCCGGAATCGGCGTCTTCAGCGTCGTTGATGAGGACGTCTTCATCGTTGTACGAACGGTTTACGTCGTCTTCCTGGAAGATGGCGTTGTGACTTCTTTGAAATTCGTCCAATCCAGGGAGAGCACCGTACGAGAAGCTTCTGAGTTTCGCTCTAACGCCGTGCCTGCTGCGTTTCCGTTTCTCCACTCCAGGCACAGGCGACGATTCTTGACTGGACTGGCTTTGGATATCCGGACTATGTTTGTATAATTTCGCTATGAATTTATTAGTTGATGATTTTAAGTATCTATCAGACATTGCTCTTAATTTCGCTGCTAAGCAGGAACTCGGACCGATAGTATCTTTGTTTTCTTCTTTCTTATGCCTGTCTATTTTCTTCTTCGATTTTGTACAGCTGGAAGGCGCGCTGAAGTGTTCAACAGCCACGCACTCATCCTGGAATATCTGATCGCTGGATTTCGATAGGTTACCGTTGGGTTTAGGCTTTTTATAGTCTTTGTCTGACACTGAACTATGGCACCTCGCATCGCGAACTTCTGAATTCTCATTATTTTTCTCTTTGGACGAAACGAAGACATCGTCGTTTTCGTCCGCTTTTATATCGCCATTCCAGAGAAAATCCCTCCCGAATCGGAACTGAGTGACCTCTTCGGCGTTGTCTTTATTGCCGAAACCGCTGCACTCACTTCCGGACGTCGAGGCGGAATCTTCCGCGTGGGACAGCGGTCCGTTCGCCTTGAAACACGACAGTCTCGTGTGCTTCACTTTATCCAGTAAGGGGTTCCTCTTTTCTCTTGTATAGACCTGGTCTTTTTCGAGGGATCCGGTGCGTTCTCTGCGCGACGTAGGCGTACTCTGGGGAGGCGGAGAGTGTCCTGGATTGTGGAGTGACTTCCTTCTGCAATTCGGCGTGATGTGATGAATAGTCCTTTGTTTGGATCTGTCGACGATGATGACTTGGTCGGTGAGGTTGTAGAGATTGGTTTCGACGGAGCTGCTGCTGCTTTTGCGATTGGCCCACCGGACGGGAGACATATCTACAAAAAAAGAGAATAAAACATAATGCACTATAAATATATTACTGATACCTACAAGTATTTATGTATGTATGTATGTATTTATTTACAGGACGAGTTTTTAGTTACCAGCATTCTTGAAGGGGATGAAGCAGTACGAGCAAGTGAGCAACTTCTGATAACAAATATTGGAAAAGTACAAAAAAAATTTTTTTTTAAAATAACATAGGTACATACTTTGATTTATTTGTTAAATTCATAAATCTTATCTATTGAAATAAAGTTTGACAAGCGTATACGCGTTTATACTGCTTTCAAAAAGAAAAACTTTACAAAAAACCAAAAAAAAATATTTTTTTTACTTTTTCCACAAACTTTTATTAAAAGTTGCTTATTTGCTCGTACTGATTTACCACTAAAAACTCACATTGTCTATGTACGTGTATATATGTACCTATGTATGTACATATGTATGCATGTATATGTATGTATGTATGTATGCATCGATATGTATGTATGTATGTATAAAATACAGACCAACCCCCTTTAATCCCTACTTCTCCGGAATCTCTCTAATTTTAGATAAAGCAAATTCAATTGAAATTGCTAAACGATTATTGTAAAACGTTGAAAAGAAATAAACGGCCTTACATTTATTATTACGACCACTTATGTAAAATAGCTGAAAGTAACGCTGTATGTTTGCTTAAGTAAGAAAAAAATAAATAAATAAAAGGAATACAAAAACGAACCAAATATATTCCACCGCATGTCGACCCGCAACGCCGCAACGAAATGAACCATAAATCCAAACCAAAAAGCTTTATATTTATGGCTTAATTCACTTAACCGCATAAAGAACACTCATCTGTGGTAAGTGGGAGTCAACGGATCGTTAAAAATAACTCGAGCAAAGGAAAAAATGGGACGAGACGTGACTTATTATTCATTCGCAGGATAATAATAAATGAAATCACCGCTTTGAACTCAATGTGCTGTTATCGCAGGACGACAAAACACATAAACACAGAATTAAATCATTTCTGGCCACAAAGACCCATTCTGTTCAAGGTTGGTCACACTCACGAGTCATCACCCGTCCGACGGCCTCCACGCATGAAGTGCGAGCCTAGGTAGGACTCTGGCCTTAGGGTTAGTTTCCCCTATAGGAATCAACCTTCTGGCGCTCCTGGAAGGTCTGCGCACCGTGCGGCGTAAGCCAATCGATTGCGCACTCTGACTAACAGTCGGGGGAGTCTGGAAGCAGTACTGTTTCCTATAGAGCGGGGGTGGTTGCGGACCTTACGGCGACTGCTCTTGAAACGACCATCGGCTACCCGATCCTGGGTGAACAGCCGGGCAAAGGATGCCGTAGTCCGCGATAATTTCGGTATACACTGTTTCACCGCTTCGTAAAGGAGAGGACCGCGCAAGCGACCTAGAACTCGTAACCAATCGAGGGACTAGAGTAATCTAGTCGCAATTGGAAGTAAGGGTGTGAGTGTAAGCCCGCCGGGTAACACTCCTGGCTATGTCGCGGTTAAGGCGTTGGCCTCTTACGGGTTTGTGGCGGAGCTTGACGGTGGACTGTTTTTGTCCAAGTCTTCTGCGCTCACTCCAGGGAGATAGAACGACCGATCGTTAAAACTAACCATAAGGCCAGATTCCTACCCAGGCTCGCACTTCATGCGTGGAGGCCGTTGGATAGGTGTTGACCCGTGAGTGTGACCAACCCTCAACAGAATGGGTCTTCGTGGCCAACTCAGCAAGGGCCCATTAACTCCCCAAGATAATGAGCAGGTCATAATGGGCCAAGCTGCACGGAACCATTAGCTGCCTAGTGAATGATCTATGTACTGATGAGAAACTTACGTTCAGGAGTGGCGAATTGATAATGAAAATTAATGAATACTTAACTATAGTACGATAAATTGGATGCACCCGAGTAACAGCTCCCACGGCAAGCGCTAACTTTGCCGCAAGTAAGTCGCTTTCACCGCAGCCCAATTTCTTTGTGTTAGATCACCGGCCGACACCGGCAAAATGTCAAGTGTGTACAATTATTAAATGACACATAATTATCGAGCTTCATTATAATTATTATGAAATATACAATGGTTACAATGACGAAATCGCGAGTGGTAATAAACGTTCTTTTGTCTTCGCTGGCGTTTGTCAGAGAATATGCGATTTTTAACGCTATGGCAGAAATTAATTAATCGCCGGATGTGTTCATATCTTATGAATTCTTACATATCTTACAAATAGTCTTTAAACCATATTAAAGTTGTCGGCCTTATTAGAGGAAGTGACCCACCCGCGCATGGATTATTATTATCTTCTTTTTCTTCTTCTTCTTCTTCTTATATATAAAAATGAATCGCCGTGCGTTAGTCTCGCAAGATCTCGAAAATGACTCGACCAATTTGAATTATTATTTTTTTGTTTTGTTTGCCTTGATTCAGGGGTGGTTTACAAAAAAAAATATTTAGGAAAAAATAAAAGTAACAACTGAAAAAATCGAAATTGGTCATTTTGGGAAATGGGCCACTTTCAATAGATGGCGTTCGTGGCGATCTTATTGTTTGACAGCTGCGCTATCCATAACTGTTATTCATTCAGTGCAAATGTGTAAAATTTCGAAAAGTCGAAAAAGTCAAGAGTCGAAAAGGTCAAAAAAGTCGACAAAGTCAAAAAAGTCGGAAAAGTCGAAAAAGTCGGAAAAGTCGAAAAAGTAAAAAAGTCGAAAATGTCAAAAATTCTAAAAAGTCGAAAAATGCAAAAAAGTCGAAAAAGTCGGAAAAGTCAAAATAGCATTTATATTTCATCATGTAAATTAAATACATTAAATTTATTTTAATTACAAACGACCTTCATTTAGTGGTTTACAAAAAAAAATATTTAGGAAAAAATAAAAGTAACAACTGAAAAAATCGAAATTGGTCATTTTGGGAAATGGGCCACTTTCAATAGATGGCGTTCGTGGCGATCTTATTGTTTGACAGCTGCGCTATCCATAACTGTTATTCATTCAGTGCAAATGTGTAAAATTTCGAAAAGTCGAAAAAGTCAAGAGTCGAAAAGGTCAAAAAAGTCGACAAAGTCAAAAAAGTCGGAAAAGTCGAAAAAGTCGGAAAAGTCGAAAAAGTAAAAAAGTCGAAAATGTCAAAAATTCTAAAAAGTCGAAAAATGCAAAAAAGTCGAAAAAGTCGGAAAAGTCAAAATAGCATTTATATTTCATCATGTAAATTAAATACATTAAATTTATTTTAATTACAAACGACCTTCATTTAGTGGTTTACAAAAAAAAATATTTAGGAAAAAATAAAAGTAACAACTGAAAAAATCGAAATTGGTCATTTTGGGAAATGGGCCACTTTCAATAGATGGCGTTCGTGGCGATCTTATTGTTTGACAGCTGCGCTATCCATAACTGTTATTCATTCAGTGCAAATGTGTAAAATTTCGAAAAGTCGAAAAAGTCAAGAGTCGAAAAGGTCAAAAAAGTCGACAAAGTCAAAAAAGTCGGAAAAGTCGAAAAAGTCGGAAAAGTCGAAAAAGTAAAAAAGTCGAAAATGTCAAAAATTCTAAAAAGTCGAAAAATGCAAAAAAGTCGAAAAAGTCGGAAAAGTCAAAATAGCATTTATATTTCATCATGTAAATTAAATACATTAAATTTATTTTAATTACAAACGACCTTCATTTAATCACCAAACGAAACTCAAACCGTACATGATTCGGCCATATTATAGATTTCAATGAATTGGATTTGGAAGGTTGATTAGGATCAATACACGCTTATGTAGAGTTACAATCAAATCAATTTTAGGTGGTACGATGTTCACCGGGTCATCTAGTCATTAATAATAATAATGTTTTCATTTAAAAAAATACATTTAAATTGTTTACATTTCAGAATCTGCCTAACTATGCCAAAGCCCATACCACAGTATACCAGACAGTAGCTTATCTTAAAACAAAATTGAAATCGAAGCGAATACGTTACGAGTTGTAAGGGCTAGGACATGGCTGCCAGATGTCCCGCTACTCGGCCCACGCAGATACACAAACGTTCGAAAAGTCGTCAACCTTTACCTGCGGCTAACCAAAGTCGTTCGTCGGGCCGTACTCCTCTGACCACATTCTTCGCACCCTCTTCCCGCAATGCCCTGTAGCGCTACTGGAGAGTAAAGCTACTGGTTGTAATACTGCGCCCGTACTAAGATGGACTCCATGTACGGCGATTATTTTCTCATATGAGTGCACTTATACGAGATGAGTTTTTTTTATTATCGGCATCCTAGAAGTGGGTGACAAATAAGCAAGTTTTGATTTTTAAAAAAATATTTTTTTTTTCGAAAATTTGAAAAAAAATATTTTTTGAAATTTTGTATACGCATTCAATTATGATAGCCCGTTCTAAATTTCACCATGACAGGGCTGATGCACCTAGGGCTGGCTCCCGACAAGGGAACTGCTCAACGGTTAACAGCACAGAAACGAAATTTTGTATAGCATTCAATTACTATAGCCCGTTCTAAGTTTCACTATGACACGGCTGCTGCACCCGGGGTTGGCCCGAGACAGAGCATTTTAATAAAAGCTTGTTTTTCGAAATGTGTTTTACCCACGGAGCACCTAACCTGGTTAGCTGCTTCGTGGTTTTACCTATCAACTGATTAGTAGTTTTTTTACCCTGTGATCCTGTGCCAACATGTTTCTAATATGGACCGTCGCTATGATCCAAATATGGAATAACAAAAATCTGACGTATTCATAAAATTTATTTTTATTTATTTATTTATTTAAGAATTAATTACTATAAAACATTGATTTGCTTACAAAAATAACAGGAACCGAATGGCAAAACCTTAACCTTTCGCTTATTTGATTCTGTCACCCAACTGGGACTAGCCCGTTCTAGGGTGGACAGGACTCTAATATTACAATCAAGTTTGCTCGATTGCTTGATTGCTTACAGATGTACAAGTTTTAGTGAAAAGCTAATAACACTAAATTGCCTTATGAATTGCCTAATTATCTTTTTCAGGTTTTGTACATAAACCAATAAAGACAAAAACGGCATCAGAAAGTGAAAAAATAAACTTCCTGGCAAAAATCTTTAATTTGGTAAATGCCATTGAAGGTCACAAGAAATAAGACAGGCTAAAGGAAAAGTTACCACAGTAACGAAGAATTATTATGATACTGTGCCATCAGAGTGGTAACAGAAAATATGCTGATTACGCGAGATCGCGAGATTATTTATCAAATGGTTTTTTTAGTACGTCTGAACAGTAATCCATATAATTTCCTATATTTTTGGTTTTTCGGTAAAATTATAAACATAAATGAAATGATTTCATAAAAAAAGGCAATATTTTGAATTTATTTCTATTCTATGTAATGAATACCACCCACAATATACCATATCTTTCTCGACTCTTTTAAAAAGAATCGCTCAAAGACCTACATCCTTACCTGCCTCTTGGATTCCGACCCTCCATTAGCTAATGGACCTGTAAGAGGAGCTTTAATGAACACCTCTTTATTGTCACTAATCCTATGATACTTTAAGTGGCCATGTTTCCACTAGTTTACCGTTACTTTGAAGTGATAACCTCAACTTTAATTTGCGGCACAAAATAACCAAAAAAAAAGCAATCGAATTTCGAGGAAAACGTGCTAACAGCGGCCGCGAGATACAATCGAAATTTTTCGCGTAGCTTTTTGTCTTTGTTTCGATGCGCCAGTTATTCGAATTATCCAATAAGATACGGCAGACTCGTTTTAGAATTCATTTCCCAGATTTGCTCATTGACTTTCACGCCTAAACTAAGTAGATTTTTTGATATAATTATGATGGAAAACAAGACGAACAGAACAGATATAGAAGAAAGAGATTGGTGTTTTCAAGAACAATATCTTTTTACCCCCGCTTGATATAAATATCAAGCGGCTCATAAATCAACTTCAGCGAGCCGTCAATGCAATGACAGATCGTTATAATGCTTTATTTTTATTACCTATAAAAAAATATACTCATGAAATCCAGATTCGAGGGATTATTATAAAGACTGATATTGTGGGAACTTCCCAGCTCTTTTGTGGCTTCATATGCTTGTAAGACTATTGTTAGATAAATTATATAGTTCCATAACCAGTTCTGATGACTTCTGCATCTCTAAATTCAGGTATCTGATGTTAGTCCAGCGAGGTAAACTACCAGATCAGCTTTCTCGCTCCTGCATCAATGGCGGCGTACACCGAAGAGTTTTAATCTTTGAAAATATATTAGGTTCTTACTAGAAAGTCCCTCATTTAAAACACACCCTGTATTTTTCAATATATTTTATTGACTACTAGCTTGTGATGAATGCAAACTTTTTGAGCTCTACAAATACATGCTCAGATCACACGTATTGCATTTATTGAACACCAATGCACTAAAACCAAAAAAGGGATGGGCATATTTTATACCTGTGAGAATGACGGAGAGAGGTTGAGTTTGCGCGTGACTGTAATGATTCTCGTCGAAGCCAGCTGTTTAACGGTACAGTCAGACGATTACACAACTAATAGATTCGTTTAGTATTGAGTTAAATTGGGCTGTGATAATTTTTCAGTATATACGTGATTGTCTCAGTGGCCCGTCGTTTAGCGGTACAATCAGAAGAGTAACAAATAAATACGTTTTGTGTTGTATTTTGTCTTCGTCGTCTGTGTTGTGATCGTGAGTTCGACTGTGCTGAATCCCAGGAGGTACAGTAGGTAAATAACTTTATTTTCTATTATTTCTTGTCGTGATCGTCGTTTAATATGCCGTTAAAAACAAAATTGGGGAATAAGACGCTGAAATCCCAGACAAGGGAATTAATATCAAATATTTACCATTTCATGAAAGATGAAGCGAAAATCGGAATAACAATTGAATTGCAAGCGGTCTTAAAAAAGCTTTCTGCTGCTAGTAAAATATATATCGCGTCAATAAAAAGAGTTTTAGCCGAAAAGACAAAAAAATAAGAGATTCTGACCAGCCAACGTCTTTCTACGCCTACGCCATTTTCATCCTAAATCATGGACATGTAGTCCGACAAAAGGCCTTAAAATGCCTATGTGGTGATTATCACCACGATATAAACTTCAGTAATTATGAGAAATGGCTTAAAGAAAAACTTGTTTCGAATTTAAAACCTAATTCTGTTGTAGTGATTGATAATGCACACCGTATTATAAACCAAACTAATTATCGATATTACATCATGGACGGTTATGCATGTAATGCATAATCGTTCATGTGTTAATCGCTAATAAACATTTAAATTATAGTACAGTCATTCTCTAAAACAATACTGCTAGGATGGCTAGTCGATTTTGTATGTCGAAATTAAGTTTTTTTATTCACTTCAATTTTTATTTATTGTTTTATTTTATTTGATTAAAAAAATTACACCGTTTGTAGTAACAAATGCTTGCGTCGCTCCTAACTAGGCATAGCCGATCTATTTTGAATATTTATATTTTATTGTGAAATTACTTGTTTTCTGCCTGTCTTTTTTCTTTCTGTTTCATGTCTTCAATTCACGGGAACATCGATGAAGTGAATACATAGACCGAGGACATGAAATATTTTTGAATTATTGATTATATATAAATTATGGACAATAATAGTACCAAAAAAGTGGTCACTGGTTTTCTTTGGCGGTTCTTTCCAGTGGAATCTTACTTAGAACTCGCTGGAAAAATAGGAAAAACTACAATTACTGTCTTTTGACGTTCAGTATGTGTATATTATGTATTTACATTGAATAAACATATTCGAAATTGAATTTGAATTTGTTAATTAGACTATAAAAGCTAATTTTAAATTTTCAATACATCATCACGATATCAAATATTCTGTCGTTGGCTGTACATGCCTTGGTTTTAAGGATGCCGGCGAAGTCCGTTGCATATAGCGGCTCTAGTCTAGCACGAGGCCATTTGATTTTCTTTCTCATGTGCAGTTTTGACCAGGTTGTGTTTATTCTGTGTAAGCATTTTTGAGACTGTGGTCGAGAGCTCAAGAAGATTGCCTGTTGTACCCTGCGCGCGTTGCTACCCGCGTTGTACCCTGAGCCCGTCAGTCGTATTTTAAAATCACTCTTTCTTTCGTTTGTAATTGCTCGGATATTTTCGGGTGTGCAATTACGAAAAAGTTGAAAATTCGCGGTATTTTCGAATATGGGGTCCTGTGCTGTGGATATATATTACAGCGTAAGAGTTAAAGCAAACATTAATGGAGAAAACTGTAAATAATAATGGAGAAGCTCGTGATCGATCGTGTTTTACCTAACGAGAAAACTATGGACGAATTTCGGTAGAGATGTTCAAAAATGCTTGTCCTGTGAGGATTATGATAATACTATAAAGAAGTAAAATGAAAAATCTCTCGTTAATCTAAGAGTTATAAAATTCTATAAACCAATTGCAAACCTTTCGATGTTTACTAGTTCTTTACAAAAAAAATGCAAAAATTCACTATTAATTTCGACGCATTTCCAACTTGTTTTAAGAATGATATTGAGATGCTATTTCGAAATCGGAGTTTCAAAATCATTATAGTCGTATTAGTTCGTTTTTATCGATGTTTTTCTGCGTATTTCTTATAAGATATATAAAATTATTAAATATTATTATTAGTATTAAATTAAGCAACCGAAACTAGTTATTCCCTCCTCTATGCCTGCATGACAACGTACTACCACAGTATAAAGACTGGCGACTTTTGGGGCCGAGTATCCAACATCTGGCGGCCATATCCGAGCCCTTACGACTCGTGACGTATTCGCTTTGATTTCAACTTTGTTCTAAGAGAAGCTACTCTCTGATATACTGTGGTACTACTACACACTTCACAACAAACAGTCGCGAAGTTGCAAGAATTGTGACTGGAGAATCTTCGACGCCCACTGTATTTGCCAGATCTTGTCCCAAGCGACTTCCACTTTGCTTGGCATTTAGAAACCTTTATACTGGAGAGAAAATAACTTCGAAGAGGCAATCAAAAAGGCTCTCTAAACATTCATGTATTCCTGTCGACGAAGGTTTTACAACAGAAGCATTAAGCAACTCTTAATAAATAGACGAGACTGCATATACACTATTGCAATGGCTGTAAATCATATACCAACGGAAAGATCTCTTTATATAGAACATTTCTTGCTATCACGACTGATCTCAATCATGAGCCGTTTTTCAGATCCTTTTAAATATGGCTAATTACATAAATCCCTTAGGGCCATAAGAAATAAGAAGAAAGAAGAAATAAGAAAAATTTATTTTCAAAAACCCGATCTGGGTATAGAAATTACATATCAAAAAAAAATTGGTATTTCTACAAATAAAATTAAATTTCAAATTATAAAAAAGTCTATAAAAAAACTAATATAAAAAAAAACATAGAAATTCAAAAATAACAAAGACATAAAAACTAGAAAAATAAAAATAAAGAGAAATAATGAAAAACATAGAGAATGAGCAATTCAATAACGAAAATATATGAAAACTAGAAAAATAGAAAGCATCCAAAGAGTTCTACATAGACTACATTTAATAAGGATCAAACTATCAATCAACAAACAAGAAATAGAAAAATGCATCGACTCTTCAAAGAACAAAAAATCAACTGGTCTCGATGATATACCTGTTAGCGTAAATAAAATCCATAAACGTGTACCTTGTGTAACATATCTTTACAATTTAAGCTTTTCAGAGGGAATATTTCCATAGGGCACCTAACACATCCAGGCATTGTATTTTTAATAATTATTTGAACAAAACCCGTCGCAGAATACCCGAAACGATAAACTACATACGCTGTGTGAGTACAAACTATATATTCCTAAGAATGCTCGACTTTGTAAGAAGTATATTATGGAGGGAATATACTGGGATATGTTGCATGAACCCTGTAATGTGTGTCATGATTAGATTTCCTCACTGTTTCCTAACGTATATAACGTAATGTGCTAAGATCAGCTGTGATTATAATATATTATATTTTATGGATCTTCACTGCAAATAATATATTGTAAATAAATAATTGTCATGTGGTTTTTGTGTAATTAGCCATATTTAAGAAGATTTCGAACTTCGAAACTCCGAAACGTCTAACAATTGAGGTACGTTGGCGTACTCATAAATATCTATATAAGTATATATAAAACAAAGTCGGGTTTGTTCGAACACTTATAACTCGAGAACGGCTGGACTGATTTTCATTGTTTTTGATTTGTTGTATTTGTCTCCGTCCTGAATAGCAGAATAATTATTAAAAAACAAAAATTGGAAAATTGACGAAAACTTAAAATAAAAGAAAAAACATTTTCCCATACAAAATGTAAATCCGTGTTTTACTCATGGTCAGTTGTACGTGGCATGTTCACGTGTCAGCAAAACATTCGCTTTATTAGTTCTTGTGCCTGATAAAAAAAACAAAAAATGTCGTATATCACAAGGTGCTTCAAGGAAGAGAATTAAACCGAGTGCATCCCATGCTGCACAATATGCAAATAGTTTAATTCAATCATGTCTTGCTGACACGCGATTGGTATACATAATTTTTGTACTTTTATATTTCTTTTTGTGGTATTACTTAATAAAGTAGTGAACTTAATATTTATTTTGTATTAATTGTATTACTTTCATAAAATCATAAATTAAGTTCAGCTAATCTGTAACACGACATTCATTGACTGTTAGGCGGTACGAAGTTCGCCGGGTCAGCTAGTTCTAGATAAATAGATCTTTCCAATGGTAAATACGGTATTGTTATTGGAGAGGTGGTCCCAGCGCCGATACATTTTTGCCTATTGTCCTTTCCTATAGAAAGGCAACTTCATAGGTAAAGATTTATTGATATCCTTACCTATCCTGGATCGTCTCCTCGAATGAGGCGAGCACAGATCATCGTCGAGGAGGTCGGCACGGTCTCCAGTATCGCGGTAGATGGTGGCGGTTCCAGACCGCTCAGCAGCCGCAGCCCTGGATGCGGGACTGACGCTCAGCAGACGAGGGGCCTCCCCGCTCGCGCCGCGCCGCCACCAACGCATCTTCGGAGGAAGCTGACGTGTCTACGAAGCCATCTGATGAAGAAATAAATAAAGCCGTTTAGCATTATAAAATAAATACAGAATAACTCATTCAGAAAATCACTTCATCGCTTGATATCACGCTAGCTGGTAATGGAGTACTATGGGGCAACTCTGTAAATGCTAACGAAGTATTTATATTAACGTCAACGATATTAACGTCAGATATGAATATCAACGTCAGACAACTGTAGGCAATTATTCAAAAGCAAATCACTACTAACGTTTACCTCGATTTATGTGACGGAATGCTGTAAATTTGTAAGACAACAGGAGCATTGTTTTATACGAAATAATTCAAACCACGATTAGAAATGTAGATCATTGACCTTTGAGAATACGTAGCCTTCTAAGGACCATGAAATTATATAAATTATCGAATACGAATAATGTATAAATTATAGTTTTTCCATGTTATTAAGATATCAGAATCCTTATATCAGCAAAAATATCTTGTTTAAAAATATACCGTTTTTTTTAAATATCGCAAATGACCAACAAACTCTGGTGATTTGAAATAAATAAATAAAATGTTTATAGCGACTTTTTTAATTAGATTTTTTTTCTTTCAGTACGTTTTTTAGTAGGTTGCTGAGTTAAACAATAAAATAATCAAGTTTTGGAAAAAGTTGTAACTTCGCATCTTTATAGATCACAGGGACACTTACAATATCCTATTAATTTATACAAAATCTATGCAACTAATTTTCACAAAGCTTGACAAACATGTTAATTACATCGCCCTTTAAGTTTTGTGTATCAAGATTTTCATACTTTACCGCGAAGCTCAAAGGGCTAATACTATCGGCACCATCTTCAATAAATCGGTACAACTACTGGCGTATGCTGATAATGTTTACATCATTGTACGCTCTTCATAAGTGATCAGGAAATCCTTTTTAGCATTGGACAGAGCGGCAAAATATATGCGCTTGCAGATGAATTAGGAGAAAACCAAATGCATGGCTGCCTACGTTGAAATAGTTAACCCAGGTCATTTTGTTGTTGGTCCCTTTACTTTCGAATCTGTTGAGAAATTCACATACCTCGGCTCACTAATTACCAGCGACAACAACGCTAATTAAGAGGTGAAAGTACGTTTATTATCTGCAAATTTATTTATTCATTTCAAATATTATAAAACAAAGATTATGATAAACATGAGATAGCAGGGAGTTACCTTTTTAGCTGCCAAAGGGATGTACAAAAGATGTCTATTTCAGAGGGTAAGGAATTAAGGAGAGCTATAACCTCCCCCCCCCTCCTCCCCCTCCCCCCACACTGGTCTGTATACAAAAATTGTTGTACGATGGTACGGAACAATAAATAAGATCTCCTCGCTGTGTAGTTTACCGGTAGGTACGTACAATTCAAACTTACATAGTATCTCTGGCAAATAAATAGTTCTTCTACTTCAACTTAAAATTCTGTATAGCATTCAATTATGATAGTCCGTTTTAAGTTCCACTATGACATGGCTGCTTGCATCCAGGGTTGGCTCGGGACAGAGCATTTTAATAAAAGCTTGTTTTTAAAAATGTGTTTTTACTATTAACTAATTATATAGAACGACGCCTTAACGTAGTCTATGTGACAACTAGAGTTGTCAACTACAGCGGGCGAGCCCGTCACCTCAGGAAGTTTTAACGATTAGTCGTTCTGTCTCCCTGAAGTGAGCGCAGAAGACTTGGACAAAAACAGTCCACCGTCAAGCTCCGCTACATGCCCGTAAGAGGCATGTAGCGGTAAGAGCCAGGAGTGTTACCCAGCGGGCTTACACTCACGCCCTTACTTCTAATTGCGACCAGATTACTACAGTCTCTCGATTGGTTCCGAGTTCGAGGTCGCTTGCGCGGTCCTCTCCCTTACGAAGCGGTGAAGCGGTGTGTACCGAATCTATCGCTGACCACGGCATCCTCTGCCCGGCTGTTCACCCAGGATCGGGTAGCCGATGGTCGTTTCAAGAGCAGTCGCCGTAAGGTCCGCAACCACCCCCGCTCTATAGGAAACAGTACTGCTTCCAGACTCCCCCGACTGTTAGTCAGAGTGCACAGTCGATTGGCTTACGCCGCACGGTGCGCAGACCGTCCAAGAGCGCCAGAAGTTTGATTCCTACGGGAAACTAGCTCTGAGGCCAGAGTCCTACCCAGGCTCACACTTCGTGCGTGGAGGCCGCCGGACGGGTGTTGACCCGTGAGTGTGACCAACCCTGAACAGAGTGGATCTTCGTGGCCAACTCAGCAAGGGCCCGTTAGCTCCCGAGTCTATGTGATGACAACCAGGTCGATATTGACAAACAGTTAAACGCTGCATAATACAACGAAAGATTCTTCTCTTGAATATAAAATCTATTTAAGGCACCCCTACTTATAAGCAAAAAAAGTGCTATTAACTTTGTGATGCAAATGCCTGCGTGGGTGTTAAATTTCATTTGACACGTAGTCAGTCGCCCACGCCAAGCTTTTCCAGCAGAGTATACATAATATAGCGGAATAATGCAAACACGAATCCCATTATAGGGAAACGTGATTCATTGTCATTTCTGGAAGTACAGAAAGGTAACCATATAAAATATTCAATAATAAATTCAGAACCAGTCGTTTCTCTTTTCGTGTACTTTCTCCGATAAGGAATACTAAATAGATAAGGTACTTTATAATCCGTAGTTTATAAAGCTAAATAAGTAAACAAAATGAAGGCATGCAAACATTTTGTAAATATGTCTCACACCTTTCGTAGTAACTAAGCGAATGGTAAAACCGTAAAAAAACGAAATTAAAGATAGTCAATAGTAAAATCACTTATCAGCATTATTTTTTCCGAAATTTTAAATACGAGTACATAGCCATCTGTTCACGCAGGCAGAAATCTGTCAGTGCATGAATTTGACGTGATTGTAGGTACAACGCAAAACTGAGAAAAATATTGGATTGATTCTTAAATTACGATGTTGTCATTACGGTTTTATACAGAATAACGATGTTTCAAATGTATTGTTTTTTTGAATTACAAGGAATTTAGTTGAAACTCCATTACTCGATTATATGTATCAACATTTTTCTTATGGTTATACAGAAATAACAGTATACTGTAGTTTCAAATTATTCATGTGTTCGACTGTACCCTGCTATTACTTTAGAAGCAAGATCCCAAGGTATCGACGTAATTAAATAACATTATGTTTTAGCATTACGGACACGGTAACTTCCGTCACGCCAACACCGTTACGCGTCATGGTAATTCATAGGTATGGACCACAGTCCGAGTTATATACGTAAACATTGTTGAAACATGCGTATTTCCGTGTATTACATTATGTATTTATCCATATAGATATATGTATATATCCGGAATATACTCAATCAGACCTTTCATTTGAAATTAAACACGATATATTTATGTTAATTTATTGACATTTGGACATTTAAACAACTACTCCTTGATATATATACAGTTAAGACACTTACTTAATGACACTCGGGATGACATAACGATTCTAACAATACCACACTTTTCTAAATCGGTTCAAGTGTTTAAAAGTTATGGTGAAATAAAGAAACGGAAAATATACATAGATGAACCCTGAACACATTACACTCATTTTTTGTTGGGCAGTCGTATAAAAATATGACTCACACCTTCCTCAGTAACTTAGCAAACGCAATATTATTGAGGTATTCAATGAATAATATTGACAAATATACAGGTACAACTTGGCAACTTGGTTTAAAGTAAATGTTGAGGAGGTAAAATAATACTGAAAAACATACAAGATGGCCAGTACATCTTTGTAGATCCTGTACTACCAAAATATCAAAACATGACCTCTATAAAAAACCATACAGTGTTCGAGATATTGTTTTTTTTTTTAAAGTTCGCAAATTCTGCCTGAACTTTTGGACTATGTTTGCTTCCCCTCTACCCGCGCGGGGGATGTTTTCCAAGTGCCACGGGAAACAAAAACATTATGTTTGCATACACGAATGTGTATGGCCACGCCCCTTTGTTTCGATGTTTTTGTGTATTGTTTCGAAAAAACATGCGCAGGAGATCCGGCTTTAGAAATCAAATCAGTGGACATGCACAATTTAATATCGTCGGCAAACATTATGGTAAGCTTTGCGCCGATACGATTACTTTACTCAGATCGATAACACACAAATTAAACAGCAAAGGTCCGAGGTTTGACCCCTGACTCACGCCAGAGCAGTGGGGGTAAACTTACTATCTATAGACATGTTCTATATAATACCTCTATACCTGCAACCGCCAATTGCCATAGTGTTAAACCTCGAGAGTAGCCTTTATCACCGACCGCTAATCTCATGCGGGTAAGAGCATTGCACTCGTTGCGGTCGAAGCGCTCATCTTTTTAATGCTATAACGATCTTCATTGCGGTGGACAGTAGTAACAGTAACACGAAGGACAGTAGACAGCAACCGGGAATAAAATCTATGAACTCGAAGACTATGTGTGGGAATTAATGTGAACATAATGTAAAAGATTTAAAAAATCGGTTGTGTGACCCAAAACTTTCCCGGCAATTAGACAAGGACGTCGTCTCATTCAATTTAAAAATCGAATTGCAAGCGAGCGACACAAAAAATTTGAATTCCGAGCGAGCGACACAATGCAATGAAGATTTCGAACGATGGAACGTAGATGTCGCGCGATGCAAATTATTTTATACATTTGTATGGCGGTCGTTAAATATTATTTGTGTCGCTTGTGTATGAGATATTACAACCAAAATGTCAAGCTATGATCCTCTTATCTCCTTCCCCTCCACCCCCCCCCCCCCCCATCCAATAGTGAGTATGTCAGTGTAGTATATTTGTAGATTGTTAAGTATATGTGTAGTATTTTTGTAGTTTTCCGTGGTATTAAAAAGGCTATTTTCCAATATGGTATAGTATTTTCTGAAATACGGCGGCATTGACAAATTATTTATGTCGCTTGTATTAGAGGTATTGCTACAAAAATTTTACAACAAGGATCCTGTGTACCGAATTTCAAATCTCTAAATCTAATATTTCGAGATTGAAGTATGACTAGCGCGCTCTCTGGTGGACCAATTTCAACCACAATAGTTTCAACTCTTGCCATGACCACATGATGCCTGTTTGCCAAATTTCAGCTCAATCGGTTGAAGCGTTTGGGCGCTATCGTAGAGGAATACACAAACACACACACACTTACACACACACACACACACACACACACACACACACACACAAACACACCCAGAGAGAGAGAGAGAGAGAGACACAGACATACTTTAGTCTGGAAATAAGCTTAATCGTCTCGGGGGGTGTAAGTATACGACTTCTTCTCGTATATACATTTTAGTGCGTTCACAATACTTTACCTCCTCGTCGGTTAGTAGTATTAAGTAATGTCATGAACTAGCATATCATAGATTATTTTAATAAGCATTATATTCTCCATTACCTTGAATGAGATTTTGAAGGTTTTTGGTATGGAATCCATGAGATTTTTACAGTTTTCAATAATAATCGACTTTGAATCAAGATTTGGGTATGAAAAGTTTAGTGCCAAAATAATTCCAAAAACTGAACAGGAAGAAAGTGGATTATTGTGGACACCTAACCCCCCCCCCCCCCCTCTTATTTGTCTGATCTCAATCCTTGTGAATCTTTTTTGTGTCTCAAGATCAAAGCCCATTTGAAAGGGCATTGTTGAACGTCAAACGAATATTTGAATTATTTAAATTATTGTTTTAGCTGGCAATGTACAATATAAATGATTAGTCATTAGAGGTTTTAAAATATTTGACTATTTATTATGAAATCAGGTATGGGGTAATATGAACACTCTTCCAGAGGATATTTAAATCCTTATTTATTTATTTAGGAATGAATTACCACAAAACATTGATTTTGCTCTCAGAAATAACAGAAACCAAATGGCAAAACCTTAACCTTACGCTAATTTGATTCCGTCACCCATCTAGCAATAGCCCGTTCCAAGGTAGACAGGCCTCTAATATAACAATAAATTATGTAGTGCTCATAAAACTAAAAATCCAATAAAATGTGATCCTCAATAAAAAAAAGAAAACAAATCGCAAATCTATTATACAATCGAAATTAAATGGGATATAGCATTCCGTTAAATAGAGTGTGACAAATAAAATAGACTGAAAACGAAAATAAAAAGAAAATATAGTTTTAAAAAATTCAAAATTTCAAAAAGTCAATCTTAACGACATGATAGTAAATAAATTTGATGATTTTCATAGGCATGTTGCGATGTAAATTTGACATTATTTTATTCTAAAATGCCTTCAGCAAAATTAAGAAAAATATAAGTTAAATCTGGTTTCATTGTTATAAAAAATACATAGGTTTTTTTAACATCGTCAAAAATTTCACCTGAACGATATTACTCTTAGGAGCTTGATAATATTTTGTCGTATAATAAATACTAATATTCTAATTTGAAATTAAACGAATTCAAATTTAAATTGATGTTTCAAATATCCGCGATATTTCTTTCAACCGTCCCCAGGCAGAAGATGTGTGAAACAAGTTTCGGGGTCTCATTATTATTCTAATATTTCTTTAAATCGCTATGATAGGTCAAATACTGAAATATGCATACAGATTACATTATATTTGCATCAATTATCAATTAAAAGTAATTATCAAATATGTTTTTTTTGTCTGTTCCCGGTGTACTCTACCTTGTTGACCTCATACTCATTAACGTATACTTAAATACACAATAGGATAATAATATGTTATAGGAAAGAACTTACACTTAGGAATACTATGCGAATATCATTTATCGAAATATACAAGGGGTGTATACCTATATAAGAAACATAAAATGTCAGGTAGCTCGAAATAGAATAAAATTGGTCCTATTCACACAAAAGAGAAAGCCACCAAAGCTTTTTGGCAACGCAAACTTGATATAAATTGTAAGATTGATCGTGCATTGAAGAATAAAAAGGACCTAAGTCGGCCACTTTTCTACACAATCGTACTGTCTCGCTACAGACTTAAAAAAAAATACGTGTGTCACTCGGGGACTGCGGCGGTAAAGCTATTGCATAGCATTTATAACAACTTATGCAATTATAATTATTTATTTATTTTATTTATTTTATTTTTTCTGAGATCAGATAACTGCGCTCTATCGGAAAACGTTGAAATTATTCCGAATCATTTGCGGCTGCGAAAGCAAATGATTCGGAATAATTTAAACGTCTTCCGATAGAGCGCCGCGCACGATTTTTTTATTCGATAAAGCAAAAAAACCGGATTATTCGAAAAAATTCGTAGATGAAAAGATAGATAATTAAATTATCTTTAAAATGGTGCAGGTTTCATAATAATACGCCAGATAGTATTTGCGTAGTAGTCGTTTTTGTGTTCGGTTAGACCTAATTTCATAAATTAATTACACTATGTAATATAAACAAAATCTAAAATATTCAAAGCTAAGAATATTAGGAAAATGTTCTTGTTTAACATATATATTATTTTCGAATCGTAAACAGTACTCGTTTAGGCTTAATTATCAGTTTTAATTTTCGTTAAGAAATTTCTTCATTCGGTCGCCGCGCTGGCCTAGGCCCGCGATAAAAGCTATGCAATAGCTTAAAAAATATACATTTTAGTCGTTTCAATTAAAAAGTAAATATATTAAAAAGAATAAAAACATGAGTGCCATGCCAAACATGAGATTACAGACAGTGAACTATGGAATTTATAATTATTAATCGACTTCAAAAAAAATAGGAGGTTATCAATTCGGTTGTATATATTGTTTAAATGTTTGTTACCTCAGAACTCTGTCATTTAGGAACCGATTTGGAAAAATCTTTTTTTATTTGAGAGGATACTTCCAGATTGGTTCCATTTTGATCAAAATCCTGTTCTGATGATGGGATCTATGAGGAAATATGGGAACTGCTCAAATATTCTCATATGAAGTAGGAATGAAGAAAATTTACATGGTTCAATTCCGATGACAATGCATTTTTTAATGGTACGCATGACCTGATTCTACGCCCTGGGTTGGCTCCCGACGAGGGGACCCCTCAACGGTCAACAGAACAGACACGAAATTTTGTATACGCATTCAGTTATGATAGCCCGTTCTAAGTTTCACCATGGCATGGCTGCTGCACCCAGGGTTGACTCTCGACGAGGGAACTCCTTAACGGTCAACAGCACAGTCACAAAATTTTGTGTATGCATTTAATTACGACAGCCCGTTCTAAGTTTTGCCAAGACATGACTGCGGCACCCACGTTTGACTTCCAACAAGGAAACTCTTCAACGGTAAACAGCACATACACAAAGTTTTGTATACGCAACACCGTGATATAGCTGCTGCACCATGATCGGTTTTTTATGGAATATTTGTGGTTTATGTATTTATGAATATATAGATACATGTATGTTTTCCGAAATTTACTTAATATGGCCTTTGATTTGACACCAAACACGATACAGTTATGTTAATTATTATATGCGGTACGTGTACCCCCCAGGGGTACGCGGGGTTGCTTGAGGTGGTACGCGCGGGAAGCTATCGACTAAAGCAATTGTTAGTAATTGATTTGACATTTTGTAGCTGCAAAAAAATATTAAATATTTTTACCAAATTAAATGAATTATTGTCTCAAATTTGTTGAATTTGAGACAAGTCCAGGTTAAAATTATATGTACTGTGTGGGACAAAGTTGAACTAACCAAAAAAAATCTCTCTGGACAGTGTTGCTTGGTATATGCAAATATGACGAGTTTGCAAATCTAAAACTATATTTGGATACGACTTTTTCATCAATGAAGGAATACATAGAAACAGCGATAGGATGCGAGCGAGAAAGAGTTACGCAACTATTTCCCAGAAATATCTTCACAATGGAAGTGGGTCCCTTAAAACGCTTTCATAGAACCTTTTCGCCAACCATTCCTTCAGCCATCTACCCATCTCCGACCTTATGCAACAGCAGACTAAGGAGTTGTTTATCAAAGCAATCGCTGGCTTTGGGGCTGGCCTGGGCGTTTATCGCGTTAGCAAAGCAGCATTAAAAACAATACCATTTTGCACGATTTACTGTTTTAAGAGCGGATTTTCGGCAATAACAAATATACAACCCAAACATCGTCATTGACTTTAAAAGGTCGAAAATGTCTAAAAAGCAACGCGATTAAGAAGAGACTTGCACAATTGATAAATAGCATATCATATAAATAAGTAAATTAGCATAATATGTAAATTCTATTATTATTAGATTTATTATTGAATAATAATAATAAATAATGGAATAATAATAATTCCATTAATCGAGATTAGGTTTTTAAAGTTTATAAATGACGAAAAACTATTTTTTTATTCATTATTTTGACTGACGGGAAAAACTAATTGGGAACCACTGCTCTAGGAGATTGCAGTAAAAATCTCCATTCAGCAATAATTAACGACTATTCCCACCCAAGATGATTGAAATTTCAATATAACGCCGAGAAATAAGTATATTCGATTTAATAAATAAAGGACACGATCCGAATTGCCTTTAGCTCAAAGCACTAAGCACCCTCAGAGCCCGGTTCGAATCGAGCGACGTATGCTCACTGCTAAACGGCCGACCCCGGCCAATCAGAACACGATATCGGTGTGGGAATCACGTAGGAAATATCGTGTTCCGAGAAACAGATCAATCAAGTCGTAGGATCGAGGATGATAGCGAATTCAATGTCGTGTCGCGTTGAAGTATCGTATCGCCACTTCAGGATCCCGGGGCAGTTTTCTGCATTTGTTTGGAGAGTTAACCGCGATGAGACAAGCACGTAATTTAATGGAAAGGGTCACATTCCTAGACTGATTACTTGTCAATGAAGGAAAAAATATTTGAAGTTTTTGCAAGTAAATTCCGTCACGTTTTAAAGCCATGTTGTGTGCCTTTTTATGGGCATGCATAGCTCAGCTCATACGCAGCCGTCTAAGCGAGTTGTTGCTACACGATACCTTTTAGTGACTGTTGGACGATACATTGCATCAGCAATGAACTACATAAATACAATTTTAATGACAAATGCCATTTTGCCCCCAGGTTTTTAGTCTTTATATATACACTAGAGTGGCATTAATTTTGGAAACTTTTTATATAAATTCGTGCAATTTCACATTTATTTATCAAAGTTACATGAAATTTAAATTACAATTTTTTGTATTTCCTATTTAACTTAAATGATCTATTACAATTCATATGAAAAAAAAAACTAATTATGTTTTCAGTAAAACGAAAATATCAAACGGATGCCTCGTTTTAAAAAAATCATACAATTTTGACTTTGAAATTAATGTTTTTTTTAAATAATATTTGGTTAAATATCCCTTCCCTTCTAGCACTAATTTGATTCTTCGCGGCATTGCGTCTACCAAACGACTGAGATCTTCTGGAAAAATCACCCTGTACCAAGCCTGGATGATGGCTTCGATCAGCTTCCTTTTGTTGTTTGGATTAATGGGATGGGGGCTAATGGGCCCTTGCTGAGTTGGCCACGAAGACCCATTCTCTTCAGAGTTGGTCACACTCACGGGTCAACACCCATCCGGCGGCTGCATCCCGGGCAGGACTCTGGGCTTAGGGCTAGTTTTCCCTAGGAATCAACCTTCTGGCGCTCCTGGACGGTCTACACACCGTGCGGCGTAAGCCAATCGACTGTGCACTCCGACTAACAGTCGGGGGAGTCTGGAAGCAGTACTGTTTCCTATAGAGCGGGAGTGGTTGCGGACCTTACGGCGACTGCTCTTGAAACGACCATCGGCTACCCGATCCTGGGTGAACAGCCGGGCAGAGGATGCCGTTGTCCGCGATAGATTCGATGCACAACGTCTCACCGCTTCGCGAGACCGGAGTAATCTGGTCACAATTGGAAGTAAGAGCGTGAGTGTGAGCCCGCTGGGTAACCCACCTAGTTATCTCGGGGTTAAGGCGTTGGCCTCTTACGGGCATGTGGCGGAGCTTGATGGTGGGCTGTTTTTGTCCAAGTCTTCTGCGTTCGTGACGGGTTCGCCCGTTGTAGTTGACAACTCTATTTGTTGTTTGGATTGCAAAGTCACACCACCAATTTCAGCCTTAACCAAAGGATTTTGTATTGGATTAAGGTCAAATCAATTTTCTGTCCACGCAGGTCAGTGATAAGATACATACATTCACTTAAGTGCTACCCTCTCAGGCTTATTCTGATGGCGCTTTCTAATCATTTATACAGTCCAGCACCTGCCCAGAGTCAATCTCTCTAAGTGCTTATTGCTTCTGAAAAAAATATGAATCATACTTGAAACGTATCGCGCCCATCTTGTAGATTGCTATAATCGCCTCGATATTATATTAATTAACTTGCCGAGAGGTTCCTTTCACTCGATAAGTATAGGTACGAGTATCGGTGGCATTGAACTTGCAGCAAGAAATGAACAGATGAGGTGCCCCCCCACCCCTATTCCGCAAACGCGCCCGCAGAATGCTTCGATTTTACTTTTAATCTATCGAAGGAAGACAATAAACATGTACCTGCTCAGCAATATAATGATTGCGGTCGCTGCAGTGCTGCTGAAGTTGTTAGATACACACGATTGCGTAGCACGAATCTGAAAACTCGATGACTCTGGCAGTTGTAAATGACCGAAGTGTAAAACTTCAGCTTAAAGAGGTATGTAACTTTGCATATTCAACTTCCGTATAGCCCATATAGGAATATGTTTCTGAATATGTGCGGCACTACATAGATGTCGTACAATATGTCATAACGGAAACTCTGTTTCAAATCATAAAAGTTCCGTCCGTTGGGAAATTAGTGTCTACGTCGAAACGATGGCGTCCCGCAACATAACACCTACACAATTTTCAGCCGAATGATGTTGAAATATTTCTACTGTGGCATTATTCCCTTCATCATTTTATGTTATTTTTGCATTTGAGATCTTTTAAAAATAACACAAGCTCCTTACTAGCTTTTCTTGGTTACCAGTTTTCAATTGTAATACACTAAATCGACAGTTTAGTGTTAACAATACTAGCCCATTCTATATTTAGTATTTGTCAACAATATGGCTAATGATATAAGAAATACCGAGGCATACATAGATTTTCGGGAACCGTTGGTCCCGACGCAAGTAGAAATAAGCATCCTCGCCTCCGTCCGGGCTTGCTGGGTGTCTGTCGACGCCACTGATGAAGTCAACGCGTCAGCGCGGCACAAAGCAGCCGACTGACTCCCTGACTGCCTCGGGGCGCTAAACTAGGACAGGTAGCTCCAATCCATTTCTTGTGAAACATTACCAGTCAAGATTTTTAAATTGCGTTGTCAAATGTTTCATACGTTTTAATAGCTTAATGTATAAGGTGGCAACGTTAAACTAGCCTGCAACGGAGTGGCGCGGAGGCATATTTTCGTATGTATATGTGTCTCTCTCATCCACCTTTATACATCAGAGAGCAAGAGAGACGAATAGCATAAAACAAACATGTAACATTTGTTGTGTTTTTTTTCTTCTATACCAATAATATAAAGAAGTAAAGTTTGTACATTTTTATGTAGGAGGTAATCTCCAAAAGTTCTCATCCGATTTCAAAAATACTTTTAGTTGCTTTATCGGCATGCACTGACGAAACGGATTAATATATGTAAAAGCAATGTATGACCAAAACGTCGGCCTCAAAGAGATCTATTAAAAACATTGCGACAACATATATCCAGCTTTTATATATAAGCTACAATAACTGCCTTTATGTCGTTAAAAAAATAAGAAAAAGAATTAGGCAATGTTTAGTTAAAGATTATAGCAATAAAATATTAAGCCTCATCAAAATAAATTATTCCATCAATACAAGTGTTAGATGAAGATAAAATTAGCCATATACTGTAAGTTTTCAGGTGGTATATTTTAAAAGATATCTTGAAATTAGTAACGCGGACAAGCACCTCGAAATATCTAGCGGCGGCGCGGCGGCGGCTGGCCCAGCAAGGGCAGTGGAATGCGTCAGGTGGCGAGGGACATGACGCGTACCTACGTCTACGAGATAGGTAGTAACGAGATATGAGTAAGCAGAAAAGCGTATAGCGAAATTATTTTTTCTTAAATTCATTTTAATACCGTATGATTTACACGGTTTACAGATATGCAACGGGACGCTTAGCGTTCATATTGCCTAATAATAATTATTATTATAATAATAAAACGCTTTCTTCGTAGGAAAAGGCGAGCCTTTTGCCTGCAGGCAATATTTTAGAGCTAGCCTATACTATTGTATAAATATTATATGCGAGTAGATGCTACATAACTTAACCTATATAAAGAGACTAAGACAAAAAAAGAGGATAGAACGAAATATATACATATTTAACTCTTTGTGGGCACAGAATGTGCCACACCAAAATAATCTAACACCTATAAGGACGCTAAGGTTTTAAAAGGAAGAAAATGGGAAGGGAAAGGGAATTTATGTGGAAGATTTCAAATGATCTCTTAGTCGGTTTTAAAAACTCGTTATGCTTAGCGCGTTTCTGACATTTTTCGGCAAAGCATTCCAAATACGGGCTCCATGCACGATGAAAGAGGAGGAGAAGAAGTCAGTGCTGTGACTAGGGATAGCAAGTTAGTAGTAACAAGTAGTAGCGTTAATATAGCAAGTAGTAGCAAGTAGCAAGTTATCTTTTGATCTTAGCGGGCGTCCATGAGCCGATAGTGCAGTAAATCTGCCAGTAAGATAATTGGGACCGACGCTATTCAAGATCTTGAAAAGCATACAAAGAACTCTCATGTCTCTTTTCTCCCGGGTCGACAGCCAGTGAAGTTTCTCTCTGTACCCCGTGATGCGGTCAAATTTTCTGAGGCCATGGATATAACGAATGCAGACATTTTGGAGACGCTCAACTCTGGTGGATAACTCCTCTGCGATAAATTCAAATGCATTCTAACGAGAATTGTGGATATGTTAAAATTGCTACCACCTGCTATTTAGCTGTTTTCGTTGGTCGAGTCGACGGAGATTATTATGTTAATTATATTACTTATTTTATATTGATGCGCCTTCCTTTAAACTAATGGAATATAGACAGCCCCGGCGCATTATCGCGACAATTTATTCGGGCGCCAATCGAAGACGGAAAACATTTTGTTTAGTATTAAAGAGTGAATCAATAAGACAATAAAAAAATAAATATTAAAAAAAAAAATACTTTATATCATTAAATATCCCTGAAATGTTAGCAATTTAGGTTTTTGATAACTTCGCGTATTATCCCATGTTACAATCCTTGACTATTTTCGCAAAATGCAGTATTTAGTTGCAAGCATTTCATTGGTTTTTTTCTAATGATTTTTATCCTCTGACTTTAATGATCCATTTACTGTTTTATTATATTGTTGCTGCATTATTTTATTTATTTCTTTCGAATATTTTATTTTAAATTTGAATTGGGCCTAATTTTGTGTATTTTGTGAAATTTCTTTATAATCAATATAATAAGTTGCTTATACTTTAAGTAGCTTCGATGTTTAATTACGTGAGTTTTATAGCATTTTTTGTATGTGGTAGAACATGGATTGTGTTTTTATTTTGTTTTTTTTTATAAATTAAGGTATTTACGCCAAATTATATAAAACTTATTTTTGTAATATCTCTTACTACAAGTAGGTACCATAGGTATCAATAAACGATTATTGTATTCATCTCAAAATCACATGAGATGATTCGCTTCGACTTCAATGGATTAGAGAACATTGCAACGCTGAAATGCTATATTTATATCGAAGCAGGGATAGCAAATTACAGTCTGCAGCCGCGTCTAATCTTCGCAATGCGGAAAGTTCTTGAACTTGAAATAACAGCATCGGCTACGCATCGTGGCGTAACATGCACAACGCTCATTAATTATCGTATTCGCGCCCGTCCGCAAAGCACGTGAAATTCTACACCGATAACAGCTTAGGCTGAACACTCCGCAACCGTGGCACACGACCAAATGATTCATTATAGTAATGGTCGGTCTAAATGGCAGAAGAAGCGATTGGAAATTGATGTTCTCGATTCTCAACATTGGTAGGGTAACCGCTCGTTGATGATGCTACCGACAATCGTGGCTGCGCAATGAATGAATCAGAATTCTTACTAAGAATACATAAAACCAGTGAATCATCTGGTTATTTCGACGTGACAAAACTTTCGCTGCTGAGCCAAGCATATAAGCTATTTTCGAGAACAATGTTTAACAAATCACAACAAAAAAATCGATAATAAATTGTCTCGCTCATAAACTCGACAACTTCCAGCCTCGAGAACAGAGTTAAAGTTGTCAACTACAACGGGCAAATCCGTCACCTCAGGAAGTTTTAACGATAGTGATCGTTCTATTTCCCGTGAGGTGAGCGTAGATGACTTAGAGACAATACAAATCTACTGTCTAGCTAAGCTAACATGCATGACAGAGGCCAACGCCTTACAGCGAGGCAACGGGAAGGGTAAACAGCGGGCAGCCTCACCCCCTGTCTACCAGTTTTGAAAGGATATCTCCATGTGGAATTAACCATCAGGATACCTCCTTCCTTCCGACTGGTTACAGGTTCGGGGTCGCTTACGCGGTCCTCTCCCTAACGTAGCGGTGATACGTTGTCGACCGAATCCATAGCGGACGACAGCATCCTTTGCCCGGCTCTTCGCCGGGAATCGGGTAGACGAATGGTCGTTTTGAAAGCAGTTGCCGTAAGGTTAACAACTACCCCCGCTCTATAGGAAACAATACTGTTTCCAGACTCCGCCGTCTGTCGGTCGGAATGCACAATCGATTGGCTGACGCCGCACGATGCGCAAACCGTCCAGGAGCGCCCGAAGGTTGACTCCTAGGTACTGTACGACGCACGTAAAAAGAGCTCTGGCGGCCGACCTGCGCAGTAACCGAATTTAGGCCAAATTGGCGGTATGAGGTGCGGCGCGACGGAGGGGTAGCACGCAAAAATTTCATTGTATCGCGATGGTTTTGCATAGAAAGAAAAGAAATATGATGTTAGTATGTTATGATGTTAGATGATGTAAAATTATTGGTGAAGTACGAAAATTTCAATTACGAAAAAACAATTATAATTTTTTTACATAATTAAACAATACCATAGTGTTTTTGTGCGCAACTATACCCCATGCGCAGACATATCCCCTCCACTGTCGCCCAGAGCTCTTTTTACATGCGTCGAACTGTAAGACTGGCCCGCAGGCCAGAGTCCTCCCCGGGCTCGCACTTATGCGTGGAGGCCACCGGATGGGTGTTGACCTGTGCGTTTTGCCGACCCTACACATGGGTTTAAGTGCAACAGGGCCCATTAGTCCCCTAACAAGCCTCGCGAACAAGCCGGGTTCCGTAAAGACTTTAGTACTGTAAACCATATTAACACACTACGGCAGGCCATACAGAAGACTGAAGAGTATAATCGGTCGCTATGTCTAGCGTTTGTGGACTAAGATCAGGGCCTTCGATTCAGTCGGGACCTGGGCAGTGCTACGGTCATTACAACGGTGCCAAACAGGTACATCGAAGTTTCCAAGTGTTTGTTTAGCAAGGCCACCATGTGTATCTGACTCAAGCATCAGAGCACAAACCCAAGGCACTTGCACAAGGAGCCGTTGTTTCTACAAAACTGTTCCCCTCTGCATTGGGGGATGTTTTCAAGCTTTTGAACTGGGACGGATGTGGCATCAAGAGCAATGGCGAATACATCACTCCCCTCCGACTCGCCAATGATATAGTCATCCTGGTTGAATCGATGGACGACCTTGGCAGAATGCTCAGAGACCTCAATACTGTCTCCCAACAGGTGGGTCTAAAAATGGACAACGGTAAGACACAAATCACGTCAAATGCTTGTACCTAGACCGGCACATGTTAGGAACTACACCCAGCGCAAGGAACTACACCCAGTTTTATGAGTTTTTTGAAAAATATAAGCATTATTTTAAAAAGTTTCTAAGTGAATCCCTCGATAAGGAACCAATTTAAAACTTGGACTCAAAAAAGTTGCTCATTGCCTTGGACATTAAGGCTGACTTCGATGAATGACTTCGAAAACTTTCAGGCGCGTTTACTCCTACAATGTAAGCGGTGAGTGTGTTTTATTATAATTTTATTATATTGACTGGTTAATTCTCTAGGGCAGCACTTAGCCACATTTTTTATTTAGGCCCTAAATTAATTACAATTAATTAAAACGTGAAGGGGTCTGAGAGTTACGCTAAATATAATTCGACGATTCTATCTCCTGCCGACACTCTACTACTTCAAGCTGACCTTGAACGCCTCGAGCGCTATTGTATTATACCTGGAACCACTTAGATTTAAATCCATCCAAATGTAGTGTGGTCACTTTTACTCGAAAGCGAAATATTGTATTACACGACTATGTCCTAAAAGGTACCAAGTTGCAAAGGGACTCTATCATTCGTGACCTCGGTGTGTACCACGACTCCAAGCTGCTCTTCGACACTCATGTAGACAAAATAGTTAAAAAGGCTTCCAGAGCTCTTGGATTCGTTATGCGCAGTACCAAAGATTTTAAATCCATTAAAACTCTTAAAATTCTTTACTGTACTCTGGTACGTAGCAACCTGGAATATGCATCTCAAATATGGAACCCTATGTACTTTAAACACTCCAATCGCATCGAGGGCATCCAAAGGAAGTTCCTTGAATACTTATGTTTCCGTACCAAAGACAAATACAGTTCAGACGACTATGTCAAATTATGTAAAAAACACCACCTGCTTCCACTAGCAAAACGGCGAGAAATCGGTGACCTCACTTTTTTGCAAAAAATTGCCCAAGGTTCTTTAGATTGTACCGAACTTTTATCATACCTATCTTTTAATGCCCCGGTTAAATCCATGAGACACACCATCTTAATTCGGCTACCTGTTGCTACATCTAATTACATGCAAAACACCTATATGTGGCGTCCGAGTAACAACCTCAATAAACTGATTTGCGGCGACGTTGATATCGATCTATTTAGCACTAGTGTTGTATCAGCGAGACGTATCCTCAGCAACAATTTCTTTTAGTACCTACTCTTCTGCTTTTCTTTATTGTTATTATTTTTTATTATTTTTTTGTATTCGATTTCTCGATATTGTTTTTTTGCCTTCTTGTCCCTTTTGTTTAATTTTTATTTGCGTTTTTTAAATTTATAGTACCGGACCCTGCCAAGCGTTTTTGCTGGCAATTCCATAATCTCTAAACTGTTTCTATATGTGAGAACCTGTTATTGGCTATCATTTATTATTTAAGTTGTTATGTAATATTTTATATGGCTGTTGGTTTTCCTTAAAATAAATAAATAAATAAATAAATAAATAAATAATTTGCCATTAACACCCTTATACCACCACTGCGTAAAGATAAATATTCTGTGCTAGCGCTGCGATTGACCGTTTAGTATGCGTCTGGTTCCTGGCGCTAGAGGACGTGGAATCTGCGCTTGACGCTTCGTCAACGCTGTATTTTTATTGGTCAAACCCTATAAAATTGACTCCGCCTATTTTTTCGCGTATCCGCACATTTCGGATATTTTTCTGAGGTCTCATGTCGCCTTAATTAGCTGTGTTTTGCTAACCTTTGTATTTTATAGAAATAATTCGACATATATACATACTTTAGTTAAAATAAACATACATTTTATATGGTAATAATAATAGTAAGGGTTTAATTATTGAAGACTACATTTATTAAGAAAATCAGTCATTTTTAATTCGATATCATTTCTCTGTCGTTTCTATATCCATGTGTTATATTATAATTTTGACTCTAAAAAAATCAATAAAATAAAATTAGAAGGATTTTAAAGCTAATCTATTATTTTAATCATCTAATCAATATTTTGTTTGACCCCCCCCCCCCCCCCCCCCCCCTTTAGAACGGGTAACACTCTGAATACGTCTCGGCATTGATTTATAAAGATTGCGTATACGTATTCAATCGTTATTTTTTCAAACCACACGCGTTCTACAGTGTTTTTTAATTCCATAATAGTTTTGGGCTATTTTTTGCGAATATTTTTACCCATTCTGGACCACAGATTTTCTATGGTTTATTTAATCGGGACTGTTTCCTGGCCATAAAAGTGATTTCAATCCCAATAATTCTTTGTACTGTGAGACTGATGAATTTAGTGTTGAGAACTGATGAATATATCCAGCAAGTAAAAAGGGAAAAGAAAATCTTGAAAATTAACTCACAGATCGGGCTCGATGGCAAGGAGCAGAATCGTCCTGAATTACTGGTTCATCAATTTTTGGAGTCAAATGCTCAGATGTTGGCAAAACACCTTCAAGAATTATGTTTTTGTATTTCTCAGCATCCACTGACCCTTCTAGCATAATCAGACTGCCAACACCAAGTGAAAGAATGAATCCCCACTCCATGACATATGGAGAATGCTTTACTGTTGGTGCAATGCACTCATCGCTGTACCTCTCTCCAGATCTCCGAAACACTATCTGTAAACCGTCTGGACCAATCAAATTAAATTTGGACTCGTCAGAAAAAAAATACCCTCTCCTAATCACTTACAAACCATTTTTTATCTTTGGCCCAATGCAGTCGTTTTTTTTTCATTTCCTTAGTCAGTAGAGCTTTTTTTGCAGGTCTTCTTGCGCGTAAACCTATATCGTAGAGCCTATTTTGAACAATTCTGACACTAGCGTTTGCACCGGTAGTGTATTGGAGTTCCACTCTTAGGTCTGAAGCAGAAGCATAACGATTTTTCAAAGAAAGCCGTTTAACATGCGATCATCTCGATTCGAAGTACTACGCATTAAGCCAGTTCCCACTTTCCTGTTTAAAGTCCCACTTTCCTGGTGTTTCTAGAGAAATCTTCTCACCGATGACTCATTAAACTGAATTTGCCTTGCTATAGCACGATTGGAAAATTTTGTTTCGATAACGCAACTATCATTGCTTTTTTTTTTGCTCACTAATAAATCGACTACTCACTGCAATAAAATGAAGAAAGAAGAAAAGAAGAAGAAGAAGAAAAAGAAGAAGAAAAACAGGCAATAAAATGAAGAAATGTAGGGTTTTTCAGGTACCTGATAAGCTTATTAACCTTCCTGGAAGAGAATCGCTTTCTCTCGATACCTGCTTTAAGTTGCATTGACCAGTTACGGGAATTTCTAACCTAATTAGGGGATGCGGCTATTTATGTTGCGCGGGGTGTATAGCTGTCGACCTGTCGAAGCTGTCGACCAGTATACTTATTTGGGTCAGATGATCCAACTAGGCAGACTCAACTTCGACAAGGAGCTCATCCGACGAATCCAACTCGGATGGGCAGGGTTCGGGAAATTAGGCTATATTTTCTCATCACAAATACCGCAGAGTCTCAATACGAAATTCTATAATCAGTGCATGTTGGCAGTGAGGACATACGGCACTGAGACGTAATCGCTAACTATTGGCCTCATACACAAGCTCAAAGTCGCGCAACGAGCCATGGAGAGAGATATGATTGGAGTTTCACTGCCCGATAGGTTTCGAAACGAGAAAATTCGTAGAAGAATTAAGGTCACTGAAAGTTGATAAAATTAGCAACTTGAAATGGCAATGGCCAAGCCATGCAGCTCGCAGAACCGACAAGGAAAAAATATTCTCGGATGGCGACTGGCCAGAGGCAGTGTAGTACCTACGGCCCCCACAAGATAGACCGATCACATTGCAACAGTCGCAGGAAAATAGGTGGATGGAGGCGGCTCCAGACCGCTCGTCATGGCATTCTATGGGGGAGTCTCTAAAACTTCCCGTAAAGTCTCTCTAGAACCTAGCTTACATATTGAACGAATAGCCTTTTTTTGCAGGGCGAATATGGTTTCAGCATTAGCAGCCCTACCCTATAACATACTGCCATAAGTAGCTGCATAGCTAAAATGCCATAATGATTTGAAAGTAGCTGAAGTAAACTAATAGGGCCGTTGCCGCGTTAGTCAGTTGCATGATTTTCCATACAACAAAAGCAGTGCTAAATCTATTAGCTAAATTAGATAAATGAGGACCCCATTGTAATTTAGAGTCTATGGTAATTCCCAATGCGGTTATATCTAAAAATTCTAGTCTATTATTCCGCGTTTCTCATATTGGGAAGGGTATATTTAGTGCATTTCGCTTTCTTAAAATTAAGAACTAAACGTTTTTTAAGTTATCCTTTTGCCGAGCATTTTTAAAAAAGAAACAAGTATCATCTGCAAAAAAAAATTAAAAATGCGTGGATTTCCAAAGGAATGACGTCGAAGATACAAGACTTTTTCCTAAAAATAACAGCGGTAGTGCCCAACGCTGCATATATATTTTTTTGATTGCATCAATGAAATTGATTTTGAATCCGAGTGAATTGAAAGAAGCAATGTTAGCCTGATTAACCTGGGAATATATTGTCCCGATCAGCTGATTTTCGCTCCAAATACAGCGCATTGTATTTGGAGTATTCCAAGATCATACGTTCGTTCCGTTCATTCGTTCCACATTCACATCAATGCAACGCATGAATCACACCTATTTCGAGTGTGAAAAGGCCCGGTTGAAAAGGATGCCGAGAGATAGAAAAGCGGCCTCGAGGATCTCCGCCCGTCTCGACGCGGAGGCCATTAAAGATGAGGAATGGCTCGAGGCGCGCGAGACGCGGACGGCTCAAAGGAAGCGAAGTTGGCTTTTTGTTCGCGGTCGGCGATGGCCATTACCGACAACCGCCAACAGGTGACCGCGCAATGCGGCAATTTGCCTCCATTCCATTTTAACTATTATGGGGAAGCAATCTGTTCAATAAAAGAACCTAAACTTCTTCTATGTCCTTTCCTTTGTAACTACATTCGGTGAAAAACCATCGTCGTTTTGATTTTAAATTCACGCAAGATTCTCGCATTCATCAAAGAGTTCAATGCTGTCTTTATCGACGGCTTTTCAAAATATTTTAAAATGGTAGGATATTTTTATTGATATGACAAATAAATATATTAAAAAGAATAAAAAACGCGACGGCCGTTAACAGAAAGTTAATTATTGTATTTATATTATTTTTATAACGGTTTTTTTTAATAAAATATGTGTGCTTTATGTATTTATCCATATAGGTAAATACATATATTTTTCCAGAATGTACTCAATCAGCATTTGATTTGACACTAAACACGATATATTTACGTTAGTTTATTGTCATTTGGACGTTTAGACAACTATTTACTTCATATTTGGGAAGCTGACCTAGGGTAACCTTGAAAGGGTACCCCAGGACACTCAGGATGACATAACGATTCTAAGAATACTACACACTTCGAAATTGGTTCAGGCGTTGAGAAGTTAAGGTGGAATAAAGAAACGGAAACATACCTAGATGAATTCTGACACACTCCTTATTTGTTGGACAGTCGTGTAAAAAAAGGTTTAAACTGTTTTTTTTTTCGTAAAAACATGAACCACGGAAGCGTACTTTATTGCGTGGTGGCTATGAGTTTATGTGATTTTTTCCATGCCTGCTGAAAACATCGTGAAATTCTGAAGATCGAAAGCTGTAGAGCAGGATGGCTTACCTTATACTATATACTACTTTATACGTTTGTATATCTTTTTTCTTTAATTTTTTATTTTTTATTTTTTCTGCAGATTATATTATACTATACCTACGGATTCCGCCTGGGAAATCGTAGCGTTGGGTCCCATGAATCTTTTGATCTTTAGTCCGAGGAAGTGCGAGTATACCACAGCACCAGTCCCTTCGTTTGTCTTTGAATCATCGATAAAAACAGTTATTTTATCGGATGACTCAGTATTAGAAGGTCTTTAACCTCAGGAATTATTGTGAAGGCTTTCCTGAAAGTGTACTCAGGTATAATTTTGTCTGTATCCATATGTAGTAGTGGGAAATCTTTTGTTGTAGGATTTTTCTATGATTTGTTGTTCTACCCTTGGTGTTCCAGTATTTTAGCTGCTGAAGAAGAAGGGGCTGTTCCCGCTGCATCTTGTTATATAAAAAGGTCTAGAAGTGATTGGCCCAATATAACTTCTAGTGTCCCTATGGGTGCCGTTCTCATGGCACCAGTGATACCTATACACGCAAGTCTCTCTGTGTAGTCATTAGCTTTTTTGCTGTCGTTTGAAGATCACTTTTGGGTCACCGTACTATCGCTGCCAGCAATAGTATATTTCTAGGGGAAAGACTCTACGTAATACCCATCATACTTATGTATTTCCAAAAAGGCCATGGTTGCTTTCCTGAATTTCATCTCAATGTGATTCCCCAGTTCCATTTGTTCTCAGAGTTATACCTAGATATTTTACATCTTTTGATAATTTAGTGTCACACCAAAGCGTGTTGGTGCTCTCAATCTTTATTTTTTCTCTTCTTTGTGAAGATGAGTAACGCCGTCTTTGCAGGATTTACAGAAAGTATTCATTTTCGCACCACTTTTTAACTATAGAGTGCCGTTTGCATCGTATTGCTGAGGACCTTAAAGTTATCTCCGTATATCCGAAAGTAAACAAATAACGATTATTAATCATTGTGGTAAGTGTGTCACGACCACGTCCCAGAGAAGAGGTGATAGGATAGGAGAAGAGGTGATAGGCTTCTTGATGGCACCCCCGGGATGGAAGGACTTATTAGAACTCCTATATTTTTTTTACCAAAATCTTGGCAATACCCAAGCAAAAACCACTCACAATCCGACAGGCTTTTGGGGACTACGCAATGAACATCACACGGATTAAGAATTGGACAGCGAACCACGTTCCGATAGGCTCTCAAATGACAATGTCATTGATCTGTTGTGGACTTTGGACATGCGGGATCCCGCATATCAGCGTACTAATGATTCATCAGGCATCCTACTTCCGAGATATAGATTTGTGTGATTTTTGGCTAATCCACTATGTTGAAAATTCCGCTGAATGGGACAGATTCAAATCAGGAGAGGCCTATTATGCGTAATATGACATGTTGTTCAATTTAACGAACAACATTCCACAAGATGCGTTCCAGAATCGTTTTCCACTATGGTGGAACTGGTACATGCCCAGGAGGCTACTTAGTAGGAGACTATTTTGTATGAATATCTGTATATTTGCCGGCTAAGGTTGGACACTTTTTAAATAGCGGTAAATCTAATCACAAGAGAACTCTGGTACACCTCCCAGGTCACTGAACTCTTACACCGAGAAGGAAGAGTAAAATCGTAGCTTAATCTATCCTAACCTCAAGCTTAACGCACCAGAGCACAAACAAGTGAAACTAAAATGCAGAACACTTCCGTGCAGGCAGCAAACTGACAACGCACGATTCGTATTAAAAGCTGCGACAATATAATAATTTACGACAAACCTCTATAGCATATTTTCTAAATAGCTATTGATAGGTTTCGATATAGCTATTGACGAAAGAATTCGAGACGGTGCGGTGCGGGCGTGTGCACAAGGTAGTCGAAAATTGTGTCAATAGAGTACAGAGGTGTCGCAACTGACAACAGATCTAATAGACATGCCTCCATCTTGGCTCGTGCGTAAAATTCAATCAGGCATTGTGTTGTCGAGTGACAGATGAAGGCGCACCGGTATTCTTGCATTGAAAATTGTTGTATTATTAATGACGGCATAATTTGGAATTCTGTCGACAACTAGAATGTTGTATCGACTCTCTAAGAACAGAGCTTGTTTATTCGCCGCGATCTCAAGTCGTTATCAATGGATCTTTTCAAAATAACCGCCTCCAAAATAATGTTGCTGCGGAGAAGATAACGCAATCTTACATCTACATCAGCTAAGCTCTGGGAACCTACCTCGAACATTCATCATTTATCAGTTGGATTGTGTAGGTTTTCCTAAATGTTTTCTTGTCATCAGATATTAGTCTAGCTGAAATATCGAAAACAACTCTCCGATTTAATTTCATATTACGTGTTTAAAAAGGTTATTCACCCCTATTTCGATCCTGCTGAATTTTAAAACGCAGGTTGCCCAAGCGAAATTCCGACCAATATGGCGTAGATGGCCAATATGGCGTATATGATCAATATGGCGTGTATGGCCAATATATGGCGTATATGGGGGTATTTAGCGTATATGGCCAATATGGCGTGTATGGCCAATATGGCCAGTGAGATATCCAAGATGGCGGCCAATATGGCGTCGTAACTCGTAATCGGCGCTGTAAACCCCCTCTTGACATAGGAGCGAACTAGAACTAGAACTTGCGTTCCTACGCAAGTTCTAGTTTATATTTCTAGTTTATAGTAATATATTTTTGAGCATGAGGAAATCAAAAATACACTGTACAAAACATTGGTTAGGTCGTTATATGTTTATAAACATGAGGATTTCAAAAATGAGCATTAAAACAACGTTTGAACTGAACTGTAATTAAAATCTTTCGAAAACGAAACAAACAAGCGACTTTTTTAAGCAGGGAAAACTTACAGAAACTAAAAAAGATTAATGGGGGTCTCTAGAATTAAGTCAGGTACGTTTGCAAAACTATATCGTCATTTCGCTTTTTTTTATAACCATTCTATTATGTAATCGAATTTTAGCCAAAACCATAATTATGCCACTAGATGAGTGAATTTCTCGACCCGTATTTATTATTAAACATAGTCCCTAAGACGTGTTATTCTGCAAATTTTATAACTCAATTATTTGAATATTCGAAAAAGATTAAGTATGGCTCTCATCGCAACAGGCCTATGATTATACCGTAATAAATTCGCGCTCGAATTCTGTAATTGATTATTTATAGTTTTATTCGCACTTTCGCTTGAAATGTTTTGAACATCATCGATTAGAATCGATGAATTGATTTTCTACGACGCGCCTTTTTACCATCATCATTATCATTAGCCTAACAATTTAGTGTACTCTCGTGTCTCGATCTGAATGGGATTCAATATTTCTAGAATGAAATTTTAAGAAGGTCAATCGAGCGGCCAGTTTAAATCCCATAATGTAGGGTTGCACCGAGGATTCGGCCTATATAGCCTTTTTTTATTATCGTATTGATTTAATTCAACTTAGTATACTTATACAAGTCTGTTGACAATACAGTACCTTTATACCATCGAGCTTGTATTATAATTGAAGGTGGAAGGTCGTTATATGGACTCATCAATTACTAACAATATCATAGGGAATGAGTTTTTTTTTATGAAAGGTGTACCCAGAGTGTAACAACTTCGGACTCATAACAGATAATAGTACTTGTGTAAATAAGTAATAATATGAAAGTTCAACTCGTGAATCCATGTCGTATTAGAATTATACTCATCCGAAGTTTGTAACTGGATAATTTTGTGAAATAAACTAGTTATTAAGTCTTGTTAAAAGGGTATATTATATAGAACTAGCTATATATTTAAATATAAAGTCGTTTTTTGAATCAACAGTTTAACTAAAATCCAATCGTAAAGCAAAAATCAATCAAGTCCAGTATCACAGCCAGAAAGTGAAATTAAGTAACACTCAAAAACCCCAAAGTAAAACGAAGGAATGATAACTTGCTGCCCATACAACAAGTACCTATCTCTGTCTTGCTTATTTACTGAATATCTTTCAGCCTTAATAAAGCTTTAGATTGGATTCTGGAGGTCGATTTGGTCTCTAAGCAGTATAAATTCCATGAAAGTCTCGGATGCACAGCCCTCCGTCCAGATCATCATCATCATTTATTCATTCCATAAAAGCATTTCACAATACTGAGGAACATGTCAAATTTTACAATCATAATTTACCGGATGATAAAACCGCTTTGATTAATTAAAAGAAAAAAATAATAATTGTAATCAGAGGTGATTACTTAAAAATAGTCAAATTTACAAAATAATCAATAATCAAACAAATAATAATCAATACCATAAAAAATAAAAATTCTGAAACATGCGTAATTAAAAACAAAGTCAATAAAATCCAAAACTTAGTGCGAAAGTATAGTCATAATATGGTTATTCATAATCAAGCAATTGTGGACGCAATATCATAAAAGTCGTCCAGTTTGTAAAGGGCATGCTTGACTAACTGATTTTTCAAGCAGATTTTATATGCTGCCATCTCAAGTCTTTTCGTTGATGATGGCAAAGCATTGAACAATTTAAAACTAATATATAAAAATGTTTTTTGATATTTAGTCAAGCGTACTTTAGGCAATAACACATTGTTTTTATGTCGCGAATTATGGCTATGCCGAGTGGAGTGAAGCTCGCAATTTAAAAGATTCTCTTTGGCGTATAAAAGGCACTGATATATGTACATGGACGACATGGTAAGGATACCAGCTTTAATAAAAATAGGGGCGCAATGTGCTTCTCTGCTTACACCAAAAATTGTCCTAACGGCTTGCTTTTGTAGCACAAAAACGCGATGGGTATCGGTTGCATTACCCCAGTAGTATCGCATAAGACATCTTTGAATGGAAGCAGGAGTGATACACACTGATCGCTGCACGTTCGCCAGCCAGAAATTTCACCTTTCTTATAGCATAGACTGCCGATGACAAAGTTGACAAAGATATAACTCTTTACTCTTTATCTCGGAAGGTTACTCTATATCGTAGAATTAACTGTTTCATGGGAATCAAATATCCCAAAAAACCACGAGTATAAATTAAATAAATACCATGATCTCGCAAATGCCGTCACCCGGAACGGCTTCACTGTTCACCTTCACGCGGTGGAAGTTGGCGCTCGTGGCCTGCCAGCTAAATCTCTGTTTCACCTCTTTAAAGATCTTGGTCTATCCAGAAAAATAATCAACTCTTTCCTAGAAAAAATATCTAAAACCGCGATTTGCGCATCTCAAATTCTATGGCTTCGAAGGGGGAGTGAATTGGTGGTAAGGTGAACGCTCACATGTGGCAAGACAGCTGTCCTAAACCTACCACAGCCGATCGTTAGTCCGGATTCCACTGCTCACCCCCCAGAAGTGTAAAAAAAATTTGTATCATGGCCCGACTCCGGTCGGTGAATTCCATAGCAGCTCCGTTTGTATTTAATTTTTTTATTTATTTACCAGCGATATTTGCCTATTGGCCGAATGTGTGAACTCCATATCGACCAATAATAGGATTACAATGTTCAATATTACGTAAGCTAATATCAATAGAGTAGATATCTAGCAGCATTTTAATTATTTAAGATTTTGAATTCAGTTTCATAAAATGGAATATTAAAATTTCTCTGATAACAGGTTTGATTGTTCGGCCATCAAATGCCCGGCCACTTCAATCTATAAACTCATCAGCGTTGCAGCGATTATGCAATCAGGTCACGAGAGTCTTTCGAAGACGTGTGCTCGGCGCTCGGACACTGACCTTCAGCCTGGATCGTTTTCTAAATGTAAGGTCGAAATTTCTATTTTATACAAATCATATTTTGTTTGATGTCTGACTAAAGGGAGGGTTATAGCCCATATTAATTCCTTACGCACTGAGATAGACATATTTAGTATATCCATTTGGCGGCTAAAAAGGCTACTCCCAGCTATCCCATTGTTATCATAAATTGGTACATTGTTTTACTTAGTTTTTAACCGACTTCAAAAATAAGAGGAGCTTATCAATTCGGTTGCATCTTTTTTTTTAAATGTTTGTTACCTCAGATCTCTGCCATTTATGAACCGATTTGGAATATATTTTTTTAAGACCACTAAGACCCCACACATCGGTCTTAGTGGCCAAACAGCAACAGGGCTCATTAGCTCCCATATTAGAGGTACTACAAGAGCTGTCAACTACAACGGGCAAACCCGTCACCTCAGGAAGTTTTAACGAAATTTATCGTTCTGTCTCCCGTGAGGTGAGCGCAGAAGACTTAGTACAAAACAGTCCACCGTCAAGCTCCGCCACCTGCCCGTCAGAGGCCAACGCCTTACAGCGAGGTACCGGGAAAGGTAACCAGCTGGTAGCCTCCCCTGACTACCAGTTTGGAAGGATATCTCCGTCTGGAATTAACCTTCAGGATACCTCCGTCCTCCCGACTGGTTACGAGTCCGAAGTCACTTACGCGACCTCTACCTGTTGTATTACAGCGGTAATTCAGTTAGAAGTTATCGAGAACCTGGGAGTTTTTTGCCTGTAGTGCCACACGAGATCGAGTGGCCCAAGGTCATTTCAAGAGTGGCATGACAACAGGTCAACATCCACCCCTGCTGCTTAGGAGACAGTGTATTTCCATAGTCTCCAAACCCCTTCAGCAATTAGTCAGAATGCACAACCGATTGGCTTCGCCGACTGGTGCCTTACCAAAGATAGTCTTCCACACGAGGAGGCCTCTGAATAGGAGCTGAATCGTGAGTTGAGCCGATCCCAGAACAAAGTGGATCTTGTGGCCCAAGCTGCACGAAACCGTTCACCACCATATTAGGCAGATAACCTCTTCGTCATATTTAGAAAATCGAATGTAAGAAAAAAAACGAGGCAACGCATATCCGCCCGTCGATATTGGAGTACGCCAAGGTTCGATTCTCGGACTACCGCTATTTAAAATGTATATATACGTAAACAAGCTGAACCTAAATTTATCTAAATATGTAGTCAACCAATTTGCAGACAATACCAGCACTGTAGTCAAAGGGGGGGAGCTAATGGGCCCATGATGAGGTGGCCACGATGACCCATGTGTTCAGGGTCGGTCACACTCACGGGTCAACACCCATCCGATGGCCTCTACGCATGGGGTGCGAACCTGGGTAGGACACTGGGTCAACCAGTCTCCCCTGGAAATCGAACCTCTGGCGCTCCTGGACGGTCTGCGCACCGAGCGGCGCAAGCCAATCGACTGTGCTCTCCGACTAACAGTCGGGGGAGTCTGGGAACTGTATTGTTTCCTATAGAGCGGGGGTAGTTGTCTACCTTACGGCGACTGCTCTTGAAATGACCATTGGCCATCCGATCCCGGTTCAGAGTCGGGCAAAGGACGCCTTGGTCCGCGATAGATTCGGTGCACACCGTTTCACCGCTTCGTAAGGGAGAGGACCGCGCAAGCGACCTCGAACTCGGAACCAATCGAGAGACCGGAGAAATCTGGTACCAATTGGAAGCAAGGGCGCGAGGGTCGGCCCGCCAGGTAACACTGGCTATCTCGCGGTAAGGCGTTGGCTTCTTGCGGGTTGTGACGTAGCTGGACGTTGGATTTGTTCTGTCCAAAGTCTTCTACGTTCACTGCAGGGCGATAGAACGAGAAAATCGTTAAAACGTCCTGTGGTGACGGGCTCGCCCGTTGTAGTTGACACCGCAAGTTGTAGTCGAAGGGGACAATATTAATACACTCACAAAAATATCAATCATCTCTTGAAGATTGGTTCAAAGCGAACAAAATGTCTCTTTATATTTAAAACGGTAGTAGTATAGATTATATGTATAAATGTATATATGTATATATGTGTATGTATATGTGTAGATGTATATGTTTATATGTGTATGTGTATATATGATTATTTAATATTATTATGTATATTATGTTACTAAATTATAAGTAGGTATATGTAAAATTTGTGTAAATATAGAGCTACCACGTAAAACAATGCTACATTATGTCACACTTACCAACTAAAAAAAAAAAAGGAAAAAAAGAATACATAAAAGTCTACCTTAGTACGGGCATTACTCCAGCAAGGTAGATTTTAATCTTATTAATCTAGTATTATAAATGTGTGTGAAATATTAATAATAATAATAATAAAATAAATAAAAATTTTAAGTTCTTAGATTCTCATCAAGACGTTTTGAGTCACGTCTTTTAATTATTTGAGGTATGCAGTGGTGGAAGGCAGAAAAAACTATTAGCTAGATCTTGAGTCAAGTCACGTGCGGCACTTTCGTTCTCTTTCACCATATATCGATGCGGTCTGGATTTCACCGACGGATCCGTCTCTAGACACGTTTTTGACCATTTTCTCGCCTATATTAGTCGATAGAGTGGCTCGTGATGAAACGTTTTAGACCTGAGTGAATCACCGCGGCATCACTCTATTTCCTCTTTCGGTTAAACGACTCATGTTTCTAAATTACTTACATCTATACGAATTTATGCAACTCAATGGCTAACTCAATCATTGGTCACATTGTTACAAAATAGATTATTTTATTTAACAAAAATGTTTTGGAATTTCTTTGACATAGTTATACATATGTTCAAAGCTTATTATACGCGAAGTAAGTAAAACTTTACAGATTAGTACTTACCAAGTTATATAGCAAGCGTAATAAAAAGAAGTAGGGTACACTTACAAGATATTTCCTATGTAATACCAAATAAATAATAATCAAAATTCTGAGAGAGAATTTAAATACTTAGAAATCAGGAATTTCTTAATAGCACTTTTAATGTTATAGTTTTATATGTTATGATATATAGTCTTATTAGGGAATTTATTGTGCAGGTCAAGGTCTCTTTAAATGCTTGTAGACTTGAATGTGCTTGCTCTTGGACGAAGACGTTGCACGTACGAGTATTTCAGCCTATTTCTGATATCAGGCGAGTGGATCTCGCCGTGATAATTCGCATCTTATTTTATTTCGATGGAATTCGCCAACTGATCTAGCAAAAACCGGTAATCACAGTGTTAAAATTAGTAAGTCTTTTAAATATGGCTTATTGTTTGTTTGAACAACTTTATTGGGTACACAATAGAGTATAATATGGTAGGCCTATTCCTAAAAGCAATATTATTATTATTGCTTATAATTATTGCTCGCTTTTGTATCAGAAAGTCATATCTGATGTGGCTAAACTTACACATAGTATAATAATGGTTTCGTAACGGTCCCTATTGCGGCTAATCTTACAAAGCGGCTAATCTTACGATCTTAGAGTATTTTTTTATATATATACTCTAAGCTTACGATAGTCTTGAACTAAGAAAATTAAATGAACCTGCCACTTTCATTTCTTATTTAGGTGTACTGTGATATATGTGTCTTTTCATTAAATAGAATAGATAAAATAGCAAGCAATAAATAAAATACAATTATAGTTAGTTTTTCGTTTTTTTTTGTGGAAGAATACCGACCAGAAAAATCTACGTCTATCTACGTCATTGCCGTTGATACATCCTCTCGACTAGTAGGTAGGGCTTGTATCACCTGTATGACGATTATATCAACACAAAAAAAAACAAATTGGAAAGAAACAGTAAGTTTCGCTAAGCAATCCGACAATTTTGTAGTAAACATTCGAAATCCCACGGACGATCACTCAAACCCAGCATCAAAATACTGCGACGCCAACATTCTAGTTGTCGAAGTGATCGCTAATAGTGAAAAGTGTCTAAAGTCGGTGTTTAGCAATATTTTGTTGTCTTGTAACGCAGTGTTAGCAAAAACGCCTACCCGTCAGACGCGAGGCAAATTTCCGACAACAATTTACATAGTAGCACACCATGTCGTAGAGCTAAAATAGGTGTGCTATGCAATTAAAGTATAATACAGTTACTACTCCAGGGGAGCTAACGGGCCCTTGCTGAGTGGCCACGAAGACCTATTCTGTTCAGGGTTAGTCACACTCACGGGTCAATACCCATCCGGCGGCCTCCACGCATGAAGTGTGAGCCTGGGTAGGACACTGGCCTTAGGGTTAGTTTCCCCTAGGAATCCTGGCGCTCCTGGACGGGTCTGCGCACCGTGCGGCGTAAGCCAATCGACTGTGCACTCTGACTAACAGTCGGGGGAGTCTGGAAGCAGTACTGTTTCCTATAGAGCGGGGGTGGTCGCAGACCTTACGGCGACAGCTCTTGAAACGACCATCGGCTACCCGATCCTGGGTGAACAGCCGGGCAAAGGATGCTGTGGTCAGCGATAGATTCGGTACACACCGTTTTACCGATTCGTAAGGGAGAGGACCGCGCAAGCGACCTCGAACTCGGAACCAATCAAGAGACTGGAGTAATCTGGTCGCAATTGGAAGTAAGGGCGTGAGTGTAAGCCCGCTGGGTAACACTCATGGCTATCTCGCGGTTAAGGCGTTGGCCTCTTACGGGCATGTGGCGGAGCTTGACGGTGGACTGTTTTATCCAAGTCTTTTGCGCTCACTTCAGGGAGACAGAACGACTAATCGTTAAAACTTCTAGAGGTGACGGGCTCGCCCGCTGTAGTCGACAACTCTAGTAGTTACCACTCCAGAGCAGGCTATGGTCTAGTGGAGGTGATAAAATCCAACCAATCGTTACTTTCTTTGCTTCACAAACAATGCTTGAATATCTGTGTCGTTTCTACACCTTAGTTTAATGTATAATTGTATACATTCGTTGTGGATTTTCTCAATAAATAAAAAAAATGTGTCTGGTGTAAAGTTTCAAAAAAGGGACTTATGGTCTATAAATAATAATCGAATCAATTAAATCGCGATCAACCAGTTGCCAACCGCTGTCTAGACGCATCCAAATATGCCATTTTCCACACTCACATCTCAAATTAACCATTAAATATCCCACACACATACAATTTCTATTTTCAGCACGGTTTTGAATTCGGCACTTGTTAGCACGTGACCGTATGCAGAGAATTGTCTAAGCCTCGAAATTTACATAAATCTGTGCGTCAAACGGGCTCTATTGATTTTGCAGTGTCAATAAACTGGTACGTTGTAAAATGTATGTCTCCTTCTCGTCCCTAGAGATCAAAAAGAGATGGTGACCTGACATCTTGTCACATCGGCAGTGTCACTTAGATGCCGTAGATATCCCAAACGGTCTTAGCAGTTGCAATTTTGCCACATAAATATACTTTGTTGTATGGCGTTCCATTTTCTGAATAACATCCTACATCATTTTGCAAAGGTAACCGTAGTATAAATAAATACGAGCTTATGTTATTATTGTATTTATTTTACCTCATTTATCTGATTCTACAGAATAGCAGGGAGGCAAAACTCTGGCATAATACAGGCCAGTTAAATAGAGATATATGTAATCTGGATAGTAAAAGTTTTAAACATTATTAAACACAGCTTCTTTATTTGGTCTAATTTAACTTTGTTTGGCCTAAATTAACAATCCACTTCCTTTCCTACCTTGTCCTTAATTATGTATAAGTTTACTATAACCTTTTTCCATGCTTAAAAACAAATAGATTTTCTGTCTAACCACAGTTCATGCATGTACTGGGTGATTAAAGTGAGCCTTACGCGCCAGTCGAGACGATATATATCAACGGCCATGACGAAGACGTAGATTGTCCTGGTAGGTATACTTTCACAAAAAAATAAAAACTACTTAAAATCGTATTTTATACCTTTTTTCTATCACTTTTTAGATCGTGAAGGAGGTCCTGGGGGGACAAAGAATTTAGATCATCACAATTCGATAACCATGAACTTAAAATATAATATTGAATTATTGAATAAATAATAAAGCTGAAGAGTTTGTTTGTATAAACGCACTAATCTCTGGAACTACCAGCCGGATTCGAAAAATTCTTTTTGAATTTGATAGCCCAAATCTTGAGGAAGGTTATAGGTTATTTAACATCCCATTACGACCCTTAGGATCCGAGCAATAAGAACGCTTAGCGAAAACTACGTAATGCCCGCGGGTGGGCATTGCGTAGTTTTCGCTAGGTCGGTAGGTCGGGGGAGGGGGGGGGGGGGGGAGGGCGACCGCCCGATCTGGACCGAGCATTACCGAGAAGATCCAAAATGTGCGAGCCTTATCTAGATCAGGTTGCGGCGAAAACCAGTATGTACTAATACCACACGAAAATATGACTAAAAATATTGTCTATGCCGAAGTACTCTACATTATTTATAAATAATACGATTTCTTTTCAATTAAACGGAGGGTAAAACCGCGGAGCACAGCAAGTAATGAATAAAATTCGTATTCGTAACTAATCTAACCTTACTCTTAGAAATTAGCCGATCAAACTTAGATTTCTTGACATCCTAAACTATTTTGGTTTCGGAAATAGGGGTAGAGGAATAGTACAGAACAGAACATATGACCCTATACTATCCGATGACAAGATAATGTCGCCGATTTGTTATTACGCTATCACTCACCGAGCTCAGCATATCGAGTGTCGTGTCGGAGAACGACGCGTGCTCGAGGCCGTTTCTCCGAAAGGCGACGAGTCAACTCAACGCGCTGCCTGGGAAGATGTCACCTGAAAGAGAGGTTAAAGCCTTTGATGAGTGTCACGTTCACAATTTCACAACATAATGGCTTCTGCGCGTCAATTATGACCTACTGCTTACATAGATATTATCACGCCAAGTATGCAGGGATGTTCACACATTTATTACAGTTAGTTTGGTCGGTTAGAAACTTGAGGTATGTAATGAGAAAGGGCTACCAAGGATTAATATAGTATGTAGATATGTGAAGGGTTACGGAAAAAAAATTATCAATGTATGTTTTTTTGTAAAAAGGAGATACTAATGCCATCTTGTGGCATGTTCCCAACCGAATCAAAACATTAATCAATTTTTGAAAGAAAGATCATAGTCAGCACTTAAAAATAAAGAGAGAAAAAGACGCGTGACGGTAAAAAATAATCAAAGTCCACGCGGTGACGGTGAACCTTAATCATTCTTTCCTGTCAGGCCCAGAGGTATACTCCTGATAACCTCGATGATACCCCAATATAATATTAGGTCCTTATATATGAAATTGGCGTCTTCTCGAACTGGCCACTTTGATCTCAAATATCTGGCGATCTCAAATTCAAACGTCTGCTTGTGTTCGAATTTAGTGATTCATTTGTTTTCACGTTTCACGTCATTTGCTTTTTCTTTGGCATCGTGTTGTTCACAATATGGAAAACTTAAAATATCGCGTTATTTACGAATACGAGTTACACCGTGGCCCCAGCGCTGCAGAAACAGCTCGAAGGATTAATTATGTGTGTAAGCTACTGTAAGCTACTGTAAAAGAAAGCACGGTACGATTATGGTTCCAACGTTTACGTTCTGGAAATGTTGACCTACAGAACAAACCCTATAGGCGGCCGGATACCCTAATTGACAACGATGAATTAAACGTGATCGTGCAAGCGGATCCATAGGAAACCACGTCAGAGTCAGCGGCAGGCTTTGTCGGTGTGAGTGATAAAACAGTTTTAATTCACTTGAAACAAATTGGAAAAATGAAAAAGCTCGTAAAATGGGTGCCGCATGAATTGAGTGAAGCACACCAACAAACATGCATCGAGTGCTGCGCTAAACCCCGTTTACACAGTAAACTTTTGTTTATCAACAAAGTTGAATCAACATGTTGCTGAGTTGCTGAAACGTGTTTATCGCAATATTTCGTGATTCGGAGTTTACCACTGCGTGTTGAAAAGTTGCCGCTCGGCGTACGGCAACTCGGCAACCTGTACAATAATCGGAAACGCTCATCACAACGGCCAAATCCTGTCCCAAGCAAAAGTTGACTCAGAAAAATGTACTAGTGAGTGTCTGGTGGACCAGTGCTGGTGTCATCCACTACAGCTTTATAAAATCTGGCCAGACGATTACGGCAGATCTGTATTGTCAATAATTGCAAACCATGATAGAAAAGCTAACCGTTAAACAATAGAGAGCGGTCAATTCCTCTAGCCCACTGCTGCCTAAGTACAACGCTAGACCACACACTGCACAAAAGACGGTCGCTAAATTAATGGAGCTGCGATTGGAATGAGTCCGACATCCACCATACTCCCCGGACCTTGCTATATCAGGTCGGAATTTCCGAAATTTAGACAATTTCTTGCAAAGAAAAAAATATATATTTCGATGAGGCAGTCCAGACCGCCGTCAAATATATTATTGATTTTCGCTCCCACAATTTTTCAGCAAAGGAATCAATGAACTACCTATCAAATGGCGAAAATACATAGATAACAATATTATTATATTATGGTAAAACAATGGAATGGTATTATGACTTGTTATTATGTTACTCTTATAGTATTCGCTTTTTTCTGGGGTGTAATTGAAGTAAAATGTATTTTTTTAGAAACTGAAAATTTGGTTTACAGACAAAATATATTTTTTCTCGCTCAAACATTTCTTGATTATTGTTCCCCGTGGCCCTTCATGTATTTACCGCTATGACCGGTATATATACCGGAAATTGTTCAATAAAACATAAAACCATCCAATTTCGTTTTACCGCCTTTAAAATAGACCCATTTGATGCAATTCTTAATCGACCAATAACGAATAATCCAGACATTTCTATTATGATCTTGAGCTCCCTCTGCGAATTACGTATATTGTATAGCTTAAATTGACTCAACGCGCCTTTCACGAAATAGAAATTTTAGTTTGGAGAACAGGAAAAGTCATAAGGGGTCATATCTGATCAATACGGCGTTGGATCGAAGACATTCGTCAAGTTTTTGGTCACAAATTCTTGTAAACGTCATCCAACACATAAGTGTTGATGTGCTGGATGACGCTTTATCGTGGTGCTTATTCAAGAATTGTTATTCCATAAAACCTACCCTTTTCAGGTGAAAGTTTTCTTATAGTTGCCTTATAGCATCCATATAATATTGTTTATTGACTGTTTATACCTCTACAACTCAGAAGGGTATCTCCTATGGACAACACAGTGATAGTCAAAAAAAAAGTCAACATGACTTTTGATTTCCGAGCGATTTTTCCGGGTGTTTTTCGTATTCTCCTCGCTATATCGAATCGCCATTCCTTGGGTAGGTTGCATATCAAACTCATAATCCCATGTTCGTTAACCAGTTATGATGCGTTTCATGAATCTAGGGCCGAATAGCCTCATTTAAGAACAAGCACTTCGTCAGCAATCTATTTGCGGTGACATTTTCGAATATGACTAAGCCCACCTGGCGGTCAAATTGAGTTAACAGTTGCATCCAATAGCTTGAAGGATCCTCTATCGGAATTTCATCTTTGTTTGAAATAAAAACCATTATTTTCCATATTTTTCTTGGTTTCAAAACAACTATACATAGCTAATCAATCAGTTTAAAATATTTATATTGCTAAGTGATTTTTTTTAAATACACATTATTTGTTTTCCTAACAAAATTAATTAGATTTATTTTAGGTATTTTGATTATGTTTCTTCAGAGCTTTATTACTTTATCAAATGCAACAGTTTTTGGCTATAATTTCATAAAAAAAGACAGAATAGAAAGAAAACATTTTCTTGATAATTTTGCGGTCTCAGCTGACTTTGTTTCTAGAATACTCACTAGAAGAAGACTCGCTTTTTTCATAGGTCGTACTTCAACCTTTTAATGAACAATTCCTAGTATTTATTTGACAGTATATATTTGTAGGCATTGGTAGTTATAAATGGACGACTTTTTTAACAAAAAAAAATATTACATTATTTTTAAAAACCATGAACATGCCTTTTACATTATAAAATATTGGACATATGGACATTTTGAAATGTTGTGAAAACAGCATCCTACCTACCAATTTAATAAAATGTATTTTTAATTATTTTCAATTGTTTTATTGTAAATTGTTACTTTATAGCTTTTGTTATTGTTAATTGCAAAGTTTAGAGTAATTTTATATGATCTTTGTTAAATTTAGTAACTAGTTTAAGACTAACTTAATGCCATTCAGTGATAGTCAAAAAAAAAGTCAACATGACTTTTGATTTCCGAGCGATTTTTCCGGGTGTTTTTCGTATTCTCCTCGCTATATCGAATCGCCATTCCTTGGGTAGGTTGCATATCAAACTCATAATCCCATGTTCGTTAACCAGTTATGATGCGTTTCATGAATCTAGGGCCGAATAGCCTCATTTAAGAACAAGCACTTCGTCAGCAATCTATTTGCGGTGACATTTTCGAATATGACTAAGCCCACCTGGCGGTCAAATTGAGTTAACAGTTGCATCCAATAGCTTGAAGGATCCTCTATCGGAATTTCATCTTTGTTTGAAATAAAAACCATTATTTTCCATATTTTTCTTGGTTTCAAAACAACTATACATAGCTAATCAATCAGTTTAAAATATTTATATTGCTAAGTGATTTTTTTTAAATACACATTATTTGTTTTCCTAACAAAATTAATTAGATTTATTTTAGGTATTTTGATTATGTTTCTTCAGAGCTTTATTACTTTATCAAATGCAACAGTTTTTGGCTATAATTTCATAAAAAAAGACAGAATAGAAAGAAAACATTTTCTTGATAATTTTGCGGTCTCAGCTGACTTTGTTTCTAGAATACTCACTAGAAGAAGACTCGCTTTTTTCATAGGTCGTACTTCAACCTTTTAATGAACAATTCCTAGTATTTATTTGACAGTATATATTTGTAGGCATTGGTAGTTATAAATGGACGACTTTTTTAACAAAAAAAAATATTACATTATTTTTAAAAACCATGAACATGCCTTTTACATTATAAAATATTGGACATATGGACATTTTGAAATGTTGTGAAAACAGCATCCTACCTACCAATTTAATAAAATGTATTTTTAATTATTTTCAATTGTTTTATTGTAAATTGTTACTTTATAGCTTTTGTTATTGTTAATTGCAAAGTTTAGAGTAATTTTATATGATCTTTGTTAAATTTAGTAACTAGTTTAAGACTAACTTAATGCCATTCCTACACATCAGTAATGGTTGTAATGGAAATAAATACTCTTTATCTTTATCTTTAACATGCATTTCTGTTCAGATAATAAAGTGATAAAAATCACAAAAAGATTTAGATGATATTTTTGTTTATAAATATAATATTATGATAATATGAGGTATAGGTTTTAAGTACAAAATATTCCAAAATAAAGTAGTCACAAAGAGGCAACAAACTTATAAAATATTACAATGCTTTAAACTTATAAAATATATAAAATTCGATGTAAAACTCGCTTTTACGAAGATTTCGTCAACAGTAATTGATTGAAGATTTTCCAGAGGTTTAATTCTATCCAATTGCTCTGTGGAGCGGCGAATGAAGGACATCATTATAAGCTGATTGAACCCAAACGTCTGGAAATTGCTCCGCTTTGAAATAAAGCCATGCTTGAAAGTTTTCCTCATTACCATTAAAATCATTAAACGGCTTCCTAGACGGTGAAAATTGCTTCCCAAGCACGTGAATTGTTTGTGCTTGACAAGCAATTTCGGCCGTCTAGAACTAGACTTGATGTGCTTGACCATAAAACTACGTGCTGTTGTCCAGCACGTAGTTTGCTTGTTGAAAATTTATATTTTTGCCTTGCTTGACAATCTAGAAATATACTTGTCTCAGTAACTCACGTCACGGCGAGTGTACGCGAGGCAGCGGCGGCAGCGACGGGCGAGAAGACGCGGCCTGCGAGTTTTTATATAAAAGAAGGAATTTTCAAATAGACATGCCAGGAGAGTTGAAATTTTATAACCAACTTTTTTTAGTCCCTATTTTTATTTTGTATTATATTTTAATGTTATAAATAAAAAAATATATACAAATAGCGACTACAGACCAGCGTGAAAATGAGGGAAAAATAGCAAGCAACATTTACTTACTTGTAGGTGCATATAATATCTTTACATCTTTATAATCTAGTTTATCTTGTATAATTTGTATTTGATTTAAATCAGTAGGCAATAATTATTATATAACATGACATTTCTTTTTGTCATTTTTTTTTAAACAAGAGCGAAGTGGTTCACTCATTTACAAAATCAAAGAGGCTCTTCATCGGTTTCGCGCTTCGGCGCCGACCAAGATCGACGTGACACTGTTTCGAATACAGCACCGTTTTTGCGCAAGCTCTGAAGAGGCTGGGTCACTTTGTGGTGATTAAAATGCAAATGAGTGTAAATGCTTGATAAGCATGCTTGATGTAACATTAGATTGTGTCAAGCATGCTTGTCAAGCAATTTTGATCGTTTAGGGAGCTCTTAAGGACTCTCTATAATAGACGACCAAGCATGCTAGTCAAGCATCGAGTCGCGGGCTGGGAGGGGATCGTAAACCGCAGGAAATATGCATTTTTTTTAAATATTTACGAACAATGCCTAATTTTGTAGTTTTATACCAGGGAGTCACATCATTCATCAATCAATTACGTCTAATTAACGTGACTCCCTGGTATAAACTACAAAATTAGGCATATTTGGAAAATATTACAAAAAAATATTTGCAAATTTCCTGCAGTTTACGATCACCTCCCTGCCCGCGACGCCAAGATTGTCAAGCATGCTTGATCGTCTAGAGAGCCCCTTAAGAAGACTGTCGCCGGTACTACGCATAATTTTTAGTTGTTGGAATAATATTGTTCCGTCAAGTTAGTAAGTAGATAGATATACCAGTAAAAATAAGTTGTAATTCATTATTTATGTACATGTTATTGTACTTCTTGTGAGTCATCTAATTCTAGAGTCAATTTTAATTTTAATAATAAGGTTTTTCTATCTTCCCCTTCCTCTCCTGCCAGTGGGATTGTATGTAAACCGAGCAAAAGGGGATGGGCTGGCGACTCTCGCCGCGCCGCGCCTATTAGGCTGTCTGTTCCCGTACCTAAGTACCTAAATACAACAAAGAAGACACGGAGCTGATCTGGAGCAGAAAAGAAGACACAGCGACTCACTTCCTAAGTACCCACTATCTTTCAGTTCACCAGGAACCTGCATTGATGAGAAAGTTATATAGAATAGAGAAACTTCCCCTTGTAACATACACAAATATAATTCATCAGCATTCCGCTTAGCAACTTAATATTTTTTTTATACAACGATGAAGCATTTTTATTTCTTCGAATGCAAGCGATTTGTTGTGGTTTTAATTTAATGGTGTTAAATTTCAACGTTGATATCATTGTATAGTTTACCAAGATGACTTCCATGAATGTTATTCAGTACAGGATTATATTTCAGACTTGTCATGTCCCAGACGTTGCTTTAATATAAGGAAAGCTGGGGTTAGTTGAAGCTGCAGACGAACGTTATATATGTTGGCGCGATCTATCTATGGAATTCATACCGAGCTGTTTATTTACAGGAAAGCAAACCTACGGGATGGGGAACAGGATGGAGTGGAACCAGGGCGATGCGATTGCTCTATTTAGCCAGGCAGAGTGATGTGATCTGGAGTGTCTAGCGTGCGCGGGACTGTGTATAATTGAACTGTCAAGAGTAATTCATATTCTCTAATCGAGTCATAAGTATTGCAAAGGCGAGTAAAAGTGAAGGATGCTAGCTATTATTGGCCCGTAGGAATAATTGACGTTTATGATTCTTTAATTGAGTATAATAATTCGGAATTCTTTAATTCCGAACCATGTCCTATTATTAAACAAGGATAGAGAGGAGAATGCAGCTTTCTCTTTCTATTCCTCTATCGATTTCTCAGGCTGGTCGCATGGCCTATTCTAGTATGTCTGTGGTTACAACTCACTGCAAGGAAACCATTAGAACATGATCTAGTCCTTGGTCCCTCCCTCTCTCCTCTAATGTCACTTAACCGCAGTTTTTATAATATATTTATCATCAGTACAAAATAAATAATAACGTTTATTATATGACTTTCAACGTTCTCTTTTTTCTCTATTTTCTGCTAAAGAAATGTATAATGTACATAGCGTAATGTACATAAAGGATCAATAGCGTTAATATTTAATTAGTCAAAGTTTTATTATTTATCTTTTTGCGATTTCAACTTGTTCGAGCTTGTTTACCAAATAAAATAAAATAAAAAAATAAAGATATAAGCGAAACTTTGCGGTGTCGACTACAATGGGCGAACACATCACCCAATGCTAGTATAACGATATGTGATAGTTTTTTCAGCCGTGGGATGAGCGTAGAAAACTTGGGATGCCACAAACCTACCGTCCAGCAAAGCTACTAGTCCTCCAGAGTCTAACGCCTTAAGGCGAGGCACTAGGAAGGTAACCCAGTGGGGCCACCTCGCCCCCCGGCTACCAGTTTTGGTAAGATATCTCCGTCTGGAATTAACTTTCAGGATACCTACTTCCTCCTGACTGGTTACGGGGCCAAAGTGGCTTACGCGGCCTCTACCTGCCTTAATTCAGCGGTGATTCAGTTTGAATCTATCGCGGACCAAAGGCATCTTTTGCACGGCTCTGAATTCACGATCAGGTAGCCTAATGGTCATTTCGAGAGCGGTTGACGACTGGTCAACATACACCCCCGCTGCTTAGGTGATAGTGTATTTCCATAGTCTCCAGACTCCTTCAGCAATATATTTCCATAGTCTCCAATTCCTGCGCAAACCGTCCAGTAGCGCCGGGTAGCAATTCCCCAGGAGAGACCGATCCACCAGCCTTGAGGCCTGAGACGCGAGACTTACCCGGGGTAAGTCTTTCACACGAGGATTCGTCTGAATAGGAGTTGAATCGTGAGTTGAACCGATCCAAGGACAAAGTGGATCTTATGGCCCAAGCTGCACAAAACCATTCGCTACCTCTTTTTTTTTATTTGTCGCTAACCTCCTCAGGTTGGAGGTAATGACCACCCAAGTGGATGTATCTTTTACGCATCAGCGGGCCACACTCGCACATGAGGTGCAGAGGAGTTTCCTCTGCCCCTTGGCAGAACCTGCACATGTTTGTGTCTCGGAGCTTGAGGTTGTACATGTGCTTGTTGGGGCCACAATGCCCCCGTGAGCGCCCTCACCAGTATGCGTAGATTGTTCCTATTTAGCGATAAGACCTCACGGGCCTTACCTACCTCTTACAGTCAACATTATTATAAGCGCATGGGTCGGCTTACTACCAATAGAGTAAGAGAATTTGACTCATACAATCTATAGTATAATTAAAAGCAGCCGCTACATTACGTTATGTAATGAAACTGTCTCGTTGATACTGAGTCACTGAATATAATTGAAAAGCAACATTGCCGGCATTTTTTAAACATGTATTCTCTTATATCATTGTGCATAATAATACGGAACGATCCAATCACGCAATATCGCAAAAGACTGCAAGCCGACACAATTTTTTACACATCCATTTATTGTTGTGCTCTCAGCGCTATTAAAATTGTGTAATTAATTTGCTTTATGAATGAATAGTGCGAAATTGTTTTTTGTATTATTTGTACAATTTTATTATTTTGTCCTTGAAGCGTTCAATGATCAGTTTTGATAACTTGTAGAATATAATCATCATTCAATACATCATAGAATACAATACATCATAGAATACAATACATCATAGAATACAATACATTATTCGCGATGGACCCGACGACGAGGCACTGGGAACGTCTTGTTTTGTACAATATGATACATAATACTTTAGAGATCATTAAAGGTTGTCGATTGCAATGGGCGAATCCGTCACCCTAGGGAGTTATAATGACATTGAGCCGTTCTATCTTCCATAGAGTGAACGTAAACGACTTAGTGAACAGCACAATCCACAGTAAAGCTGCGTTAATTGAGAAGAGTCCAGTAAGAGTACAACGTCATGTCGACAGGCACAGGGAAGTGCTACCAAGCGGGCCGATCTCGTGCCCTTACTACCAGATTTGGAGGGATTTCCCCTTCCTCCAGTCTTGTTACATATTCGAGGCCACTTGCGCGGTGTCTACCTGACGTCAGCATTAATTGAGATCGAGTTTGTCGCAGTTCCGCAGTGCCCTTTGCCCGTCAAGCTCACTTGGGATTGGGTGGTCAGCGGATCGTTTATAAGTGTCAACAGCTACCCCCGCTTCATAGGAAACGTACGTCTCTAGACTCCCCCGGCTATTCGCCGGAGTGGGTGCTTATGATCCCGATGCAGTTGGGCCATTACGAACCATTGTGTTTAGGATCGGCCCAATTTCACGGGTCAGCGGGTCAGAACCCATTCAATAGCCTTCCAGTTCCACCAGTTCCCCTGGATCCACACGTCTGATCCCAACTGTCTTCGACTGCAGACTGCAGCCGCTGTCAGAGTTCTCAGTTCCAGGTTAAGTCCCTCTTCGAGGACACTCCCGGATCGGAGTGACCAAAGCTGCACGGATCACTCCGCATAGCACGCTGGAGATTATTCGGCAAGTGAAATCACACAGCTTGTGGCAAATAGCCAGCAACAAATTATTTAAAGTAAATCCACGGTAGCTTAGAAAAGTATATGTGCACGCTATCGGCTTGCTTAGCCTACAAATTATGCAAGGGACACTAAATGCTGAGGTTTGTTATTTTGTTATGGGAGTAAATAGCGTGTGGCAATCATGTTTTCGATAATTTAGCCCCAGGCTATGTCGGCCGTTTTGTAACTTCGAGGTCGAGCTAAAATCGTTTACGGGCCCTCGGACTACAATAAATAATAGCAAGAAAAAATGTTGAGACGATGCTCAGAGTCTGGAAATTGTTTCGCGACAAATATATGTATGCAGGTAGTACGTGAGGTTTAATATTTGTGGGTAGCAGATTATAGCTATGGAAGACTGCTCACATAATATCATAAAATAATATCGTATCATCTGCACAGAAGCTGACCTTCCATCAGATGACACGAAAGATATACGTAATGCATAAAGGATGTGTCTAAAAATGTGTAACAGTTTCCACATCATAGAATCGGCTAAACAGTCGTTGTCTGTTGGTGGCGTACATTAGTATAGAAACTTATAGGATACCATAGCTTTAAAATGTAGATGTTCAACGGTCAGCTGTTTTGACCCATGAATTTCGACCCTCTAGCTGTTACTTATTCTATGACCAGACTAACCTTGCTAGCTATGCTAACGACGTGACAATCTTTCTTTACTAATGTTATGTAATTATTTTTTATACTTCATATATGTATATATATTAGAAGCGTAGACTGCAGTTAGTTATTAGAATGTTCTTCGCACTAACAATCTTTAAAACAATTAACTGCGCAGCCTTTGAAAAATCAATTTACTTCTGTAACAGCTAGAATTGTACAATACGCGAATCAGTAAGTTAAGTCGGGACAAAATAATAAATAAGTTAAATCGGGTTTAAATAATGGCTAAACCCCCAAATTTTACATTACTAATATTGACGAAACGAACTCAAAACCGGAAATTTTATATATCAAGTAACTTGTAATTAAATTTATATACCTAGTCAAATCTGCTGCTATATGGGCCCAGTTCAGTACCAGTTTACCCATTTCATTATTACAAAATATCATTATACTTTCTTCTATCAGACTTTCAAGGCCCGTAACCATTACATACTGTATTTTCAAAATCATTCTACCTTTTCCGCAATCAGCAAAATTTTATTGATTTTTGACTATTTATTACTTCTTACTATTGAATACTATTTATTTATTTTTTTATTATTCCAATGACCATTTTAGTACAGTTTAGTTAAAAAGTTTATCTATTTATTTATTTTTTAATATTCTTCTGATTATATTTTTGTAACCTGTTATTATTAATTTTTATTATTTTATTTCTTCTTGGCTTGATTGAATATTTTTTACTATTTTTAGATTATTGATTATTCAAGTAAAGTTAAACTACATAGAACTTATAAATCCCAGTAGTAGACCTAGGTATTATGTATTATTATCTATCAAATTACTTAATCGTTCGATGTAGTCTGGCGTGAAGTAGGAAACTGAAAAACTAAAAAACCGAATGCAGTTTTTTTTAATATACTTTTTCATATTACATAAATATATATTAAAAATATTATTCACTGTATTTCAGACCCAACGTTTCAGCAATCTCAAGATTCTTTTGAAAGAAATTGAACTGAATCGATTTTTTTCAGTATTCCTAATTTGACTTTTCCTTTTACAATATTTGTCCAGTGAATGGTTGTCATTATCCTGTTTTGTATAAAATGTCATAGTATATACTGTTGGCCTTTTCGTAGAATAGGCACTAATCAGATCCCTACAAGGAAATTATAATTTGTATTATATCCTCATTTTTTTAAAGTAAATCCCACATCACCCATTGGAATCACACGATTGCACAGTTCCTTCTAGTCGGTAATCAGAGCGCGTTAATAGCGTTAACGCGTCCGACAGTGATGTTTCTCTCGTTTTTGTCTGACGTTTATGTCAAAGCGTATCGATATTGTATCCGAGTAATTTTGCACGCAATGCCTGCCGCGCGGCGCTTACCTCACCGTGAAGCATTTTTCATGCTCATCTAGCCTATCTGCCGGACATTGCCGAGCTAAAGGGGGATTAACGTTGCTAATTTGTCTCACTGGAGTGTAATTTTGAAAAGTAATTTCCTGCTCAGCTGCTGGTTAACAGCGCTCCCTTTCCAATCCCCATGGAATGGGCCTATAAAAAATCAAAAATCCAGGATTAACTATCTTTACGATTTAGGCACACGACTCCCTTCTTTAACTATGTACTTCTTGACCAAATCTTTTGTGGTTATTATTATTATCGATACCACACCATTTTTATTGCCTTAGAGATCTTTTAAAACATTTGAAGAAAATTTACGATATTCATACTGTACAGTACAATTCTGAGGATGTTCTTAAAAAAAACTATTTTATATGGATGTTACTAATCAATGTTATCATAAATGAATCGCTTATATACCAAAGAAAACATGTCTAAAATAAATATATTTTTTAATATGGCAATATATGGTATTTCTTGTGCCGAGGTACATCTCTTTGTTTAACCAAAGTGCACAACTCACATACAAAAGTAATAAATGAAATTCCCAACAAATTTTAGTTTACAAACCGAAGTGCACATAAACGAGGCATATATTGTGCACTTTTGATAGTTTAATGCAACGCAAATGCCAGCTATCGACGTAACATGCTTTGAAAATGGATGAGGATTATCCTGCTCGTGCTATAGAACAAGAACCGGCAAGAAAGCGAAGGAAGAAAGGCACTTTAGACGCAAAAACGTATAAAAGAAACAAGGCTCAAGCGTCGAGGACCTGCTGGAAGTCGTACAAAAACTACAAGGGTATGTTCAGATTTAATTTTGAGGTAGTCGACATTTACTTTCTTTAGAAAAAACAAAATTTTTACTTATACCCTTAAATAAACTTGACAACTATTTTTTTTGTATCCTGTAAAGTTGTATTTTTGAACATGTTTCTTTAGTAAATAAGCGATTAAATTACACATACTACACAGGACTATATTTTTATAATACAAGAAGCAAGATTAGATTTCAGTGAGTCAATATTGGATCTAATAATTGTTATGATGACATGTACTTGCCTTGAGCATATATAAGATGACGCATACTCAGTGTTCACTGCCTTCGAATGTCACGGACAAAAGTCCGGTTATTTTTATAGTACTGGATCGATCTTAAAAATTAAGTTACATTAAATACATAGTTTTTTGGAGACACACATGCAAATAGAATTATAGCAATATCACTATAAATGCTTTTAAAAATCTTGAAAAGCGTCAGCTTAATTGAATATTCATGGCCTAAGTCTGTGACCCAGATAACACGCGTCACACTAAGCTTCGCGGTATGCCATTGCTATTCTGGGCGGTTACATAACACTTTCCACCGTATGTAATTAGGGTTTGGGCAAAGGGTGCGAGTGCTATTTTACTGTACTATTAACATTTTACGACATGGGAAATTAAAGGTAAACTGTGCGTATCAGGTAGATTATATATGTTGTCTTTCGCAATATCAGAAATATAGAACAACTAGAATATAAGCCAGTCCATAATGGGATGTTCGCTATGCATTAGATCCGTATTTTGATTATTACCTGTTTATTGGCCGATTGCTAAATTAATCCTTTTTATTACAAGCTTTTATTTACCTTGCAATGTTTGTTAGTTAGTTTGTTTAGGTCAAATCTTGTAAGCTGAATTAGAACCACTTCTTCTTATCATATCAATTTGAAATTTTACATGTTGGTTCAGTTTTGATGATAATGCTTATAGTGAGCATGACCTGATTCTACACCCAGGATCGGCTCCCGACGAAGCTACTCTTCCACGGGCAACAGCACAGACACACAGCTTTGTATACGCATTCAATTATGATAGCATGTTCGAAATTTTACCATGACATGGCTGCTGCACCCGGGGTTGGCTCCCGATGAGGGGATTCCTCAACGGTCAACAGCACAGAAACGAAATTTTGTATACGCTTTCAATTATGATAGCCCGTTCTAAGTTCCACTATGACATGGCTGCTGTACACAGGGTGGGCTCGGGACAGAGCATATGAATAAGAACTTGTTTTTAAACATGTATTTTTACTAATAACTTATTAAAGTGCAAAAATGGTGCAGAGACAGTAGGCAGGTAAAAAATATACTCGGGCCATCCACTCCGCCCTAGAAATGAGTGAGACTGTGAGTAATCCTGCACTCGGAGGCGGCTGGGATCATAAGATCGCCGATTCGGAGTAATACCTCTGGCGGAACTGGGCGGTTGGTGTAATGTCCGGTTTGCTAGACATTGAATGCCAATCCGGCTAATAACCAGATATGTCTGGAGATGTATGTTTCCTATGACATCGGGGGGTAGTGGTCGACCTGACGTCTTCAACCCGTATATCGATCTGTTGGCCACCCGATCCCGAGTGACCATAATGGGCAAAAGGCGATTCGGTCAGCAAAATATTCAAACTGAATAACCGCTTAAGTCAGCTAGAGACCGCGAAAGCGACCTCGAACTCGTGACTAAGCCGGGGGACGGAGAAATCCGGCCAAATCTGGTAGTAAGCACGAGGTCGGCCCGTTGGGTTCAGTTCCCAGTGTCTCGCGGCTACGCGTTGGCTTTTAGGGGCGCGTTGGTGGAGATAGACTGTGGACTGCGTTGACCCTAAGACTGCGTAACCACCTCACCGCTGAAAGGACGATATATGTCGTTATACCAGCCTGGGGTGTCGGGTTGGTCCGTTGTAGATGACAGCTCAAAAGTGAATTATCAAGCTTAACACCAGGTTATCTTAGGCTCCGCCCATAGGGCAGGACGGTTTCGTCAATCCGTATTTTTAAATTTACGCTGTAAAACGCTTCATACGTTTTAATCGGTTGGTGTAGCGTTACTGGTTGTATTTTATCAATGTCTGATTTTTCTAGGATATGTGTATTTTGCGAGCCCCTACAAATACATAGCACCATTTGTGACCTTCTAGCCTAGTCACTCAACGCCCACAATCGTTTAGAGTGAAATGCTCAAGTAGAAACCACTCGGTGTAAACACCCTACAAAAGACTTGAAGTGCATAATTGATGTACAGCCAAAGAAATAATTTGTCGATGTTTACTGCGAGGTGGCGTACGCATAATTGGTAAACAGGTCGCCGTTCACATCACTACACTTGCCGTACAAGTTACGAATGATGCAATACATCCGTCGCTGACTGTTGACGTGTCGAAGACTGCCATAATTATTTTGAATACGACATGTTGTACTTTGAATTTCAATGAACGTATATTTTCAACATCTTCTACAATATTAAACTAACAGCTTTTAGTTTCGCAGCATCGAGCTGTTCAGCAAAAGCAACTTTCCAGATTTGCGAATTCCAATGAACGTTTATTTTCAACATCTTCTACAATATTAAACTAACAGCTTTTAGTTTCGCAGCATCGAGCTGTTCAGCAAAGGCAACTTTCCAGATTTGCAATTTCTATGTTCTAATTACATCCAGTTTTGTAGGATTCAACCTTTTATGGTTTAAAAGAACGATTAATTTATGGCGTAATATCACGGATAACCGCCCGGTCGCCTGTTGCGACGTCCAAGTAGGTAGGCCGACCCAAAATCGAAAGATCGTTTGTTTAGCTATTCTTGTCGTTGTGTTATACCTACATCCACGTTTTATCGATACCCTATTAGGATCAGACCAACTTTACAGGCAGAGCACGAGGGTCGTTGCTATGGTGGGCATGAATGATTTAAAATAATTCATATTTCTTTTTCAACCTTGACTTTTTTTTCGCGTGGTTTTCCCAGATATTGATAATACCTATTATTAGAATTTTAGAATACGTATGTCTGAAAGTATAGTTCGTAGTTGAAGTGGAAAGAAAACAAGGTGGTTTAATGCCACAAATAATTAAACAAAATATTTTTTAATTATTCAAGCAATGATTACAATGGAAGTAAGTGCTACTAGACATTAATTAAAAGAGAAATCGTCGAGACGACTGGATGGATCTGAGGATTATGAATGTCTGAAGTGGGCATTAATGCCAGCAGCATTTATATAGCCACTTTAAGTTCTTCTTCTGACCTTTTTGAGGAAACTACCGGATAGGAGCTGAGCCATGACTTGGGCCGACCGACAAACACAAACTGGCCATAAGGTCCAAGCTGCATGACACCTTCTGGCCGTTGAAGCAATTATGAAAAAAGGATTTATTACATATTGAGCAACTAAATATACAGCTAAAGCATCAGTCGCATAGTTAATATTGCCGACGTCGCGGGCGAACCCGCCATCCCAAGATGTTATAACGATCGTTGTATTCTTTTCACTCTGAGATAAGTCGCAAAGAACTTTGGGATATAACAATCTTCTGATCTACGCGACTTCCCACGAAGGCCTTCCTCAAACAGAGGAAGTGCGGCTTCCTTGCTCATTGCTTACCAGTTCTGAAAAGAAGTCTCCTTCCACTAGACTGTTCTCTTGCGCTAGCCTCTAAGTACTGTGAGCAATTATGTACAGCCTATGCCGCCCTAATCTGCGTTCACCGGGATCGGGTGGCCAACGGCCTATTTTAAAAGTAGACTACCACGTTAACATCTACCCCACTTCTTCTAAAAAACTACGTTTCCAGACTCACCCGATGATTCGTCAGATATGTATGACACTGATTTTGCAGTGTTCTCTGTCCAGGGCTCGCCCGAGGAGATTCATTCAATTCACTTCTGGGGGGGGGGGGGCTCCCTGATAGTAGTTGAACCATGAGTTGGTCCGGCTACAAAACAAGATGGCTATGCGGTCTCAGCTGCATTGAACTATCAAGCCTCAAAACATAAATCGTATAATAATTAAGATTCGCTGTAAGATAATCTATCCACTTATAAAAGAAGCGGCGGATCGTCGGTCGATTGGGATGCGAGCGGCGATCTGCTGATTTACGTGTGAAGGTGTGCGAACATCTTTCGGAAGCGACGAAACACCATCATTGGTTGTGGCATTGATTATATAGGGTATCAGATTGCTCAATGCCATATTACGTTTTTGCAGCGAGGAATTTACTACGAAACGCCACGTGTAGATGGCACACATAGTCCCAACATTGAGTAATCTTCTTTTATGAACAATACCCAATTATCATTTTCTATCAACACCCAGTCCTTCTCTCCCAAACCCTACAACAACTTGGGTTGTCGACTACAACGGGCGAGCCCATCACCTCAGGAAGTATAGAAGACTTTGGACAACGATTAGTCGATCCTGGGTGAACAGCCGGGCATAGGACGCCTTGGTCCGCGATAGATTTGGTTTACTCCGTTTCACCGCTTCATAAGGGAGAGGACCGCGCAAGCGACGTCGAACTCGGACCCAATCGAGAGACCGGAGAAATCTGGTCACAATTGGAAGTAAGGGCGCGAGTGTCTCGAGCCGCTGGGAAGTAATTCCTGGCTATCTCGCGGTAAGGAGTTGGTCTCTTACGGGTTGTGGCGTAGCTAGACGTCGGATTTGTAATGTCCAAAGTCTTCTACGCTCACTGCACGGTCGATAGAACGATGAATCGTTAAAACGTCCTGCGGTGATGGGTTCGCCCGTTGTGGTTGACATCTCAATATGCTAGTCAGAGTCCCCGACTGTTATTGGGAGCTAACCCATGATGAGTTGGCCACGATGACCCATGTGTTCAGGGTCGGTCATACTCACGGGTCAACACCCATCCGACGGCCTCCACGCCCGGGGTGCGAACCTGGGTAGGACACTGGGTCAACCAGTCTCTCCTGGGAATCAAACCTCTGGCGCTCCTGGACGGTCTGCGCACCGTGCGGCGCAAGCCAATCGATTGTGCTCTCCGACTAACAGTCGGGGGAGTCTGGGAACTGTATTGTTTCCTATAGAGCGGGGGTGGTTGCGTACCTTACGGCGACTGCTCTTGAATTGACCATTGGCCATCCGATCCCGGTTCAGAGCCGGGCAAAGGACGCCTTGGTCCGCGATAGATTCGGTGTACTCCGTTTCACCGCTTCGTATGGGAGAGGACCGCGCAAGCGACCTCGAACTCGGAACCAATCGAGAGACCGGAGAAATCTGGTCACAATTGGAAGTGAGGGCGCGAGTATCTCGAGCCCGCCGAGTTTATTCCTGGCTAACTCGCGGTAAGGCGTTAGACTCTCACGGGTTGTGGCGTAGCTAGACGTTGGATTGTTATTGTCCAAAGTCTTCTATGCTCACTGCAGGGCGATAGAACGACTAATCGTTAAAACGTCCTGTGGTGACGGGCTCGCCCGTTGTAGTCGACACCGCAAGATGTTAGTCAGAGTGCACACTCGATTGGCTTACGCCGCACGGTGCGCAGACCGTCCAGGAGCGCCAGAAGTTTGATTCCCAGGGGAAACTGACCAAGGCCAGAGTCCTACCCAGGCTCGCACTTCATGCGTGGAGGCCGTCGAATGGGTGTTGACCCGTGAGTGTGACCAACCCTGAACAGAATGGGTCTTCGTGGCCAACTCCGCAAGGGTCCATTAACTCCCAAACCCTACAGTAAGCACTGTGCGTATTAAAGATTCAACTCATTGAAAATATTATTGAAAACATGTCATCGGCCTGAAATATCGTATTTTTTGTAGCGCTGTATCCTTATTAAAAAAAATAAAAAAATATGGCGGCTTTCGCGGTATGGCAGTATGGTGACACACTATAGATGGCGCTGTAAACACGCCCTTACGATATTCTATCTCGAAACAAAATAATAATATAATAACAAACGAATTTTTGAATCATAGCACGTCATATTTTAATATTTTTAACATAAATGTGAATTTTTAATTTGGTATACAGCTTTAAATGCGTAATAATTACGCACTTTAATTTCAGATAGACTAATAGATGGCATTCTATCTCTCGGTATTATTTCTGTGATATAATCAGTCTACAAAATGCGATAGGTGGTAGGTACTAATAATTTAATGTTTTTATTGTTATCACTGGTTAAAATATTGTTTTTTTTTATAAACCATCAGTCCTTTATAAAAAAAAACATTTATTATCAATGTTATTATAGATGCCCAAATAAATTGCTATTAGTTTAGCTGGACAATGCTATCAGCGCCACCTGCATGCCACTGGCGTATAAGGGTTGCCAAAACGTAATATAGCGTTGAGCAATCGAATATCCTAGATAATCAATGGTTGTGGGTTGGTTTGGTCGGAAATTCATCTGAAATTATTGAGCGTATTACCTATTTAATCGAATTACCTACGGAAGCAATACATCAATTAATTACCGTACCACTTAACTTCTCAAGTTCTACGTAAGTCACCGCTTGCCACACCTGTCGCGACGGACTGACCGCGACCACTTCAGGAATTTCACACGTCATTTTCGTGGCGTCGCACAGTGCTTCCACCCATGCACAAACATCAAAATTTCATTTATTTTGTATTCTGTTAGAAATCAGTAATTACTCATTAGCAATAAAAGAAGCATTCCAATGAGTCGAAAAAAATATTTCCTTTCTAATGGCTTCTGGAGTCCTGGAAATTTAGTTTAATTATACTATATACCTACTTGTCGCGACTCTATTATTTAATAAACTCTTTATTTGCACTTAATAAGTATACAAAAAAGGCGAGCTTATTGCCACATGGCAATGTCTTACAGCTAACCTAAACATAGTGGTACATGCGCGCATTGTGAAAATAAAGATTATTACATAACATACAGACAAGTGGAAGAATTTAAGACTAATAATTCCCGAGGAGAGGAAATTGGGAGAGGAACAGGAGAGAAAGGGAAGAACTGGTTACTTCTTAGAAAGGTAGTAATCCTTAAGGTGAGTCTTAAACGATGGTAAAAAAGGCGAGTTTCGTATATTTGCTGGGAGATCGTTCCAGAGTCTTGCACCATGGGCACAGAAAGAATAGGAATAGAAATCACTATTATGACTCGGAATTTTTAATAAACTGTCAGAGGCTGACCGAAGTACGAGACCGTGGGAACTTAGTGGTTCAAAAAGCTCCTGGAGATAGGATGGTGTTAATTGGGTGAGTACATGATATAGGAGAGCCAGTATATGAACATTTCTTCTTTGGCGTATTGGCAACCACTTTAACTGTCGCTTATTTACAACTTGTCGCTCAAGATGAAAGGTTGTTTTGTGAGACTCAATGAAGTATTTCAGTTGTATTTATTATGGCTGTTTTTGTCGATGGTATGTACAATTTATTTGTATAATATTATTTAACTAAACTTTGGTTGTGCGGCTGTAAGAACTATTTCAATTTAGTATGCGAAATGTAAGAAAATTTGTGTTGAAACCACTTTTTCGAAAAATTACTAAAATGCCAGTTAGATATTTATATTCTGCATTGGCTCTATTCCTGTAAACTAGAAGTACATACAGAATAGCTGCATGTGCAAGTGCAAGTCAAGTGCTTTGTGCAAGTCTGCTGATAGGATATTTTTTTCCAAAATTTCTTAATGCATACGAACTGTCTTGTTGTTCGATGGGTGGCTTTTGTGCAAGGATAACTCCAAGGAAGACGCTATGGTGGAACATTTAGAGACACTGCTGGGATCGAAAGACTATAATGAAGAAGTAGAAGCCGATTTGAAAACCGCGTATCAATCTTACAAATCTTAAAAAAGTACAAGTTTAGTACAAATCTTAAAAAATGACGTGAATATTCCCGTGGTCGCACTTTCCTTCCACAGAATAATAAATAGCGACTGGAAAAGGAAGTTGGGTTGTCAAAATCCATAGAATATATCTGGCAGACGGTAAAATGGTAGGCTATGCCTGCAGACCGTGGCACGAACCAGCTCAAAGGACGGCTCAAAAAGTCATTTGAGGAGATCTTCTTTAAATCAAAGAGCTGTCGCGTCGTAATTACTCGGTTGTAAGTTTATACTAATATTGACTGAAATGTTAACAAATATGGTTTAGTTATTTTACACTATATATTTACGTAACGTGTAAAACGAGGTATCAATTAACTAAACCAATTTTGGTTAACTAAATGTATGTTACTTAATTGCCTTATTATTGTTGGTGTGCCAAAAATCGATGTATCAAAAAGTTTTCTTTGAAGCTTCGTTATTAATGTTTTATTTTAAGATAATAAATATATCATACAACACTACTAAATACTTTTTTGCGATTTTAATAGCATTCTTTAAAGTTATTTTTAATCAATTATTTGACTTTCATTTTGAAAAAATAAATCATGTAGTTCTGTCCTTTTCCATACATTCCAAGCACTGTGCGGCGCGTCGCGTACCATGCGAATGAGTCGAGTTCTTGTGAAATGCCGCCGCGGTTAAACAGGCTTGTTGACAAAATCAAGAACCCAAAAAGGCAAACCGCTTTCGCACCTACGCGCTCACAAGCTAATTAATGCATCCAGCGACTTGTGATCAGTGGCGTTATCATGTTTCATGTTCAACCCTCGAACCTCGTTGGAATCGGTTGAATTTCTTTTTAACAGCTTATTCAGCATGAGAACAGCCGAAATCACAAGAAGCCATGTGCCACTGCAAGGAGATCACATCGCCCATATAACGCAACTGCGTAACGTCGTAATGACATAAGGATTTGCAGAAATCTGGTCTGGCGATTGTTGGATGAGAAAAGTGCACACAGTCGCTGTTCAAAATAATAAATGGAGAAGTAACTGACTTATCAAAATTAGTCCAATTTGTTTTATTTAGTAGGTATATAGGTAGGAGCATCCTTGCAAGGGGTCAATCTGTACATGATAAGTACTAAACAAAACAAAAATATATATTTTGACCTTTCCATTGAAAAAAAAACGTTGTTGGAAGTTAAGAGATTTTTGTTATACACAGTATTATTCTACGTGAAAAACTGAGTAGAAAGTCTTCTACAACGTTTTCAGTTTTAGTCCTTTCGTGTTTTATGTTCAACTTTTGTTTCTTTAGATTTTTTTCTTTAAATCTCCCAATTCCCAAAAACATGCTTGCAAGGAAGATTCCATTTACAATCACAACCTGTATATAATATTATCATTGACCTATATAGTAGATGTGGGGAGGGGAATAATTGAGACCGACTTTCGATGTCTCACAACATTTACGATTTTGGTGGCTCTGTTGATTTTGGAACTATATTCGCGGTCGAGCGTTGATTTTAATGATTCAAAGAAGATTGATGAACTTCTTGTTTTAGCTCATATGTCTCCAAGTTGCTTGAAAATGCGACGATTGTTATCTTCTTTTAACGTCTGGGACGCCATTACCACAATTTGACGGTTTTTAGTTGTTGTAACTATTCGCGGCGACTAATTTCTGTATTTATGCAATTATCGGCTACATTTCTCCCTCCAATAGTAAAAAGTCGCCGGTCATTCGATAAGCCACGGATATATCAGGGAGCTAACGGGCCCATGATGAGGTGGCCACGATGACCCATGTGTTCAGGGTCGGTCACACTCACGGGTCAACACCCATCCGATGGCCTCCACGCATGGGGTGCGAACCTGGGTAGGACACTGGGTCAACCAGTCTCCCCTGGGAATCAAACCTCTGGCGCTCCTGGACGGTCTGCGCACCGAGCGGCGAAAGCCAATCGACTGTGCTCTCCGACTTACAGTCGGGGGAGTCTGGGAACTGTATTGTTTCCTATAGAGCGGGGGTGGTTGCCTACCTTACGGCGACTGCTCTTGAAATGACCATTGGCCATCCGATCCCGGTTCAGAGTCGGGCAAAGGACGCCTTGGTACGCGATAGATTCGGTGCACACCGTTTCACCGCTTCGTAAGGGAGAGGACCGCGCAAGCGACCTAGAACTCGGAACCAATCGAGAGAGCGGAGAAATCTGGTCACAATTGGAAGCAAGGGCGCGAGTGTCGGCCCGCCAGGTAACATTACTGGCTATCTCGCGGTAAAGGCGTTGGTCTCTTGCGGGTTGTGGCGTAGCTAGACGTCGGATTTGTAATGTCCAAAGTCTTCTACGCTCACTGCACGGTCGATAGAACGATGAATCGTTAAAACGTCCTGCGGTGACGGGTTCGCCCGTTGTGGTTGACATCTCAATATATCAGTATGCGTGCACTAACACCTCATAAAAACAAATTTTCAAGGGTTAAAAACATGCCGTCGTGAGTTTCATTCCCATGGCTGGCTTTCGAAGGGTTAAAGAACAAAGACTGTGATAAATGATAGTCATGAAAAGTTCCTATAATATAGTCTTGCACCAAAATTTCTGAAATTTTATTCTGTAACTTAATAAGGGATATTATTATCGTGCCTGGTAAGTAGCTTTCGCGGTCGTGTTTAAGTATGAGAAGTCGTGCACTTGAAAATATGGCAGCTTGAAAGCTGAGTAGATAGCATCAGCCGGCATATCGCGTTACAATCGAAGGCGCCTTCGAGTATCTGATATCAGTGTCAAGTCTGCAAGCTTCGTATAGAGGCTATCTGAAATTTCATTTCTTTCGTTGTCGAAAAGATAGACATATTTTTCAAAAGAACCAAAAGTAATTCGAGACAATTTGAAACAAATTATCTTTGAGCTAGAGGTTTCTCAGCACGAGAAATTACTTGAATGAATAATGAATGAATAATTGAATTGTAACAGAGCTCTGCTTTTACGAGAGGGAGGGAAAGAGGCAAATCAATCGACCAGTCTACTAGGCGATATAGGAAAGTTGTAAATAAGGATATAGGATTGTGAGGGCAGTAATATTATTTCCTATAATTGTGTCTCTTTCTCACCTCTTTCATACAGAGTATTAATTCTGGACTTTCTCTATTGTCTTTTGCTTGGTGTTTCCTTGTATCGAAGATCCACTTGTCTACTTCTCTAAGCTAGTTTCCGTATCCGTTTCATCAATTTTATATACTTCCTGCATTGCATTCCACATTGTGGCTTTGTCTTGTGCCGATTCTTGTCATTCTTCTTTCGGTTTGTCAAATTAGGTATCGAATGTCATGATTGAGATTTCTACTACTACTGAATAGTCAATGTAAAACACGTATCTTATGTTGATATTCAGTCGCGTTCAAAGTCTGTCGTTCGTGTGTGAAAAACTAGTGATAAAGCTTAGGTCCGAAAAAAGTGCAATATCGCTGTCGCAAGTAATATTATTATGGAAATAAATGCGCAAGAAATGGAATCACAAAAAACCTCTGCTTTTAAGAGCTTAACCACCTCTCCGCAGAAATAATAATAAGGTCTTGAGGCGTGGGAGATGACAGGCTAATGTGACTGTGCTTTTCTAGACAAAATCAAATAAAAGGAAATGTGATTATACATTCTTATAACTAGATAGTTTTGACGAACCTCAGTTTTCATACTTAGTAGCATAGAGAATAATAATTAGTTAGCAATGGTGGTGTCACTGTCGATAATAATATTGGTAGAATTCATTATAAACCTGCATTAGACCTTTGACTTACTAGAATAGACCGCGGGAGTACGAAGGTGAACTGTGAGTGAATGCGATAGCGGAATAGAAACTGATAGCTGCATATGGTCCCCCTCTATCCATGTCTAGTCGCGCATGCGCGTTTATCATTCTTTAATTGAGTATAATAATTCAAAATTCTTTAATTCCGAATTATTTTATATATAATTTTAAATTGAAATAAAACACAGCTAAAACACAAACTTAAAAATACAAAGAAAGCTCAAAATCACATATCACTATCAGTATATATTTATGTGATTCCCGCGCATGCGCGACTAAACAAGGATAGATGGGGCCCATATACCTTGAGTAAAAACGGCGTTCGCCCAAAGGCAGGCTTGGTACATTGCACCCCAAATGTACAACAAATTAGATGAACACATTAAATTATTAGATAATATTCCGAGTTTTAAAAATGCAATTAATAAATGGCTATTGGAATTGGGGCGCTCTGAAACGGAGAGAGAACTGTCAATTGTAGTTTAATTTGTTTAAAATATTTTTAATATGAATGAGTTATCTATTGCTATTATTATTATTCTTTTGTTATTATTATTGTGAGTAAAAAACGTGGTTGTAAATATATTGTGTATATATTTTTTTTAAAGTACCTACCTAATATCTATCTTAAATCCTAAAAAGTCTTAAATCACACATCCAGGCACAGGCGTAAGCCTAGTTAGATGTGTGAAGTGCCATAGGTTGCATGGATTGGAATGAATCAACTTGTCACTTTATTTAATTAGAAAGTAATTGTTTTCCCTTATGTAACCTTAGAAAATGTATGTAATATGAAATAAATAAATAAATTAAAAAATATATGTATGCAGCTTTCTCTTTCTATTCCTCTATCGATTTCTCAGGCTGGTCGCGTGGTCTATTCTAGTATGGCTGTGATTTAGATAGACATCTCGATGACAAATGCACAGTCACGCAGACGTCCTACCGTAGTTTATGTTTCTTGTGAGCGGAGGAGGGTCCTATTAAATATTTTAAGTATCGCTGAAAATTGTAGTATTGTAGTATTATATAAAATTGTAGTATTCATAATATGCATATCATAATTTAACCAGTTGAAGGCGGAACCACTCACGGGTTTACGATAGTGAAGGTAAATAAATTTAGCTGTTGTCGGTGTCGGTTTCAGTTGAAACAAAAAAGGCATTTCGGTCAGCCTCTAGCCTTTCTGTAAGGATGGAACGTGCTTCTCGGCTCTTTTACCGTTGCTGGTACCGCCTCATTGTTAACTGGAACAAATTCCATTTTGCTCGATCAATTAGTCAAACGACGTACGGCACAACGCCTCACTTCTCGGGCGTGACCGATTCGGACACATTCGGCACATCTCGCGACCATTGCGACAGTCGGATGAAAGAAAGAGAGCCGTTGTCGTGTATCGCAAGACAAGCTGGCATAGTTAGTTGTCGTTGGGTCCACTATGGGATCAGTGCCTGATACAGGGTCTGGGATACGGTAATACGGTGCATAATTCCCGAAGACTCATAATACCAAAACTCGAGCCCAACAACCTATTTTTGAATTTTAAAAATCTAGATTTAACGGAGCGACTTCTGAGGCCTGATTCCATTTCATTTTGGTACCTGCTTCAGGGATAAAACGCGCTAAATGGAGCCCAACATTCGACTCTTTCGGTATTCTCTTTCCTTAGTAAAACTTCCTTTTACAGAGCTCGGAATTTATATGTTACTGGCACCAATTTCATTTATCAAAAAAAAAAACCACTAATAAATTCGATCATTTTAATGGTAAATCGAATGATGGAAATGGTAGATAGGAAATGGCGTCAGACACGAAAATGTAAAACACAACATTTTCAAATTACCATACCAAGAAAAAATCAATTTTTTTGTTAGTTTTTAAGATTGTTTAAAAAAACTAACAACCAACCGCCATATATGTGTTTATAAATCTAACTTAACCTACCGAAATCTAGGTGTTTTTCGATTCATTAAATGTCTAAATCTCGCTTATTTATTGAGGCCGTAAAAAGATTATTGCAGTTTCGGAATGTAGAAAAGCTACCAATGGTAGAATAATAGCTCTACCAGCAATACTAAAATAGAGCTCACCAGGTTTTAAAATTGACGTCATACAGTTTATCCAAGTTTTCTTATTCCGTTTCTGCACTGTCTATTTTTTATTTCCTTAAAACCGAATATTCTTCCAAAATGTGTAAAATCGTAAATGTATCAGATTTGTAGATTTACCCTGATTATTTTACTTATTAACTATAAGTAAATTAATCTTCCTGAAAAAAACAAAAGTGATTTTGACGATGATTAAGTACAAATAGTACAATAGATATTTTTTGAAGGCAGAGATAGCATGCTATCTCCAATGTCGAAAGTAGGATTATTAGACAATATCGCTAATTTGGAGACTAATTACCAAACTACATTGAGAAAGTAAAAAAGTCTCAGCTGAATGAGTTGCAGCTAATCCCATACTCCTTCTATGGCGAATGCGTTTGGATCGCAGTTTTCTAACGACGAGGACGGTTGAACTTGCAACATGATGTATTGTCGGCAAGAGAATAGGCGCCCGTCTATTATTTCAAACCAGTAACACTATCTGCGAGTGGATACAAGCGATAAGCCCACGCCGCGATTGTTCATACTTAGATATTACTCGTTCTGCAAAGAGAGGTGAGCGAACTTACGAGAGTGGCGAGAAAGCACGCTCGGCTCGGCTCGGTTTTCTAACGCGTAATGGTGCCTCTTCATTTGGACCCACGGAGCAGGCTGCTCCGTGTTTGGACCTGACCACTCCTTGCTTCTACGGGCAAACGTCATATATACAGATTTCCAAAAAGCTTTCGATAAGGTGCATCATTCCATCTTTATTTGGAAGCTTGGCGAGATATGCATTCACGAAGACTTGTTGCGGCGGTTTAAGTACCTACTACATAGTAAACAACTAGAGCTGTCAACTACAACGGGTGAACCCCGCACCTCAGGCAGTTTTAATGATTTTAGATCGTTCTGTCTACCGTGAGGTGAGCGTAGAAGACTTGGCATGAAAACAGTCCGCTGTCTAGTTACGCCACTCGCCCATAAGAAGCCAACGCCTTACTGCGAGATAACCAGGTTAATCATGCAGCGGGCCGACACTCGCGCCCTTAATTCCAGTTGCAACCAGATTGCTCCGGTCTCCCATCTGGTTACAGGTTCGATGTCGCTTGCGCGGTCCTCTCTCTTATGTAGCGGTGATTTGGTGTCTATCGAATCTATCGCGGACCACGGCATCCTTTGCCCGGCTGTTCGGGTAGCCGATTGGTCGTTTCAAGAGCAGTTGGCGTAAGTTTAACAACTACCCCCGCTCTATAGGAAACAAGGCCGTTTCCAGACTCCCCCAGCTATCAGTCGGAATGCACGATCGATTGGCTTACCCGCAAGGTGCGCAAACCGTCCAGGAGCACCCCAAGGTTGATTCCCTGGGGAGACTGGCCCGCAGTCCAGTCCTACCCGAGCTCGCACTTCTGCGTGGAGGCTGCTGGATGGGTGTTGCCCCTTGAGTTTGGCCGATCCTTAAATATATGGGTCTTATTAGTCTAACTGCAATAGGGCCCTTTAGCTCCCTACATAACGAACAGTGCTCAGAAGCGACAGCCTTGAGTCATCTGCAATCGTGGTCATATCTAGAGCTACCCAAGGGTCTACTCTTGGATCCCTTTTATTTTTAACTAGCTGACCCGTGCCCACTTCGTTGGGCGGTAAAACTTTTTACTTGCGATGAAATTATGAGTGTGGTTCGGTTAGTACTGAGTGCTATGATTTATTTCCAGACTGCCAAAAGAAGGGTTATATTTTTACTGCATATTTATGTATGTTTTTGCATGCCAATTTGACTATATTGCCGTTATTTGTGAGTGTCTTCTTGTGAGTGTCTTATTTGTGAGTGTCTTACCATTTATGCAGTAAAACGGAAATTATATGCAGTAAAAGGGAAAAAGTCTTTTGTTTTAAACACTTGAGACGACAAATTTACTTATTTTAATATGAATTCATAATGGTCGATAATATGACCAATTAACATGACCTAACGATTTAAATATTTTTTTAAATATATACAACTACTTTTTGTGACTTAAATATAAAATTTAGACATATGCTGTCGCTGACTTTTTTGTAGGCATTACCAAGCTGTACAAATTTTCTCTAGAACTTAACCATATATCTCTCATCGTTAAGGCAGCGTTAGTTAGAAACGTTTTCGTTCGACCGTTTTTTCTCCGACTTACTTTGCAAATCCGACTACCACGAAAAAGTCTTTTCATTTTTCGAATTAATATATAGCCGATGACACTCACAAATAACGTGGCTTTCTATTGGTAAAAGAATTTTCAAAATCGGTTCAGTAAATCCAGAGATTACTTCCTACAACCTCACAAACTTTTCCTCTTTATAATATTAGTATAGATATTTATTAATGCTCTTCCAAATAGATTAAATTGTATTTCTCTATTACATACCACGTATAGCGACTGTATTACAGATCTCTTGATTCACACTAGATCTACAAAACTCTGTAATATTGATGAACGACTCTCCGAGCGATGCTAACTACGCCCACTTTCCGGTGAAACTGCTGAAATATTCACCTTTCATTAACACACAGGATCGAATCACGTGAATTTAATTGGAGAGCTGCCCCGAGGGCAATCGCCAGATCACTCTGAGTCATATCCGGTTCCATGGAGCTATGCACTTATAGACTATTCGGAAACGAATCGTGACTAATCTCTGACATAACTCCCAACTATTATGTATTTACGACGCGGTAGACGAGCCTTCTCAATATTTTCGGAGGTTTCACCTCAGGCGAGTTATACGGTCAATTGTTTAGAAATTATACGTCCAGGATATAACAGAAGGGTGATTCATGGTGGTTCTCTATCGAAATAAGCAGCATTATAATGTAGTTTCTCTTATTACGAATTATTGTGAGTTTTTTCTTGCAAAATATTTTACGTCGACGCTGTCAATTTTTATCGGAAGGTATTATACCGAGTGAGTTTTTAATTAGTGATATCCTTGTAGTAGGTGAATCAGTACGACGAACTGAGCATCTTTTGATATATTTTTTAGAAAAAACATTTTTTTAAAGTTTATTTTATTTTCTGAAAAATACTATAAAATGCTGTGCGCACGATTCGCTATCTGGTGGTAGGTAAAATATCGGTAATATTGTTTATTAGAAATATTTTACCTACCGCTAGATGGCGCATCGCGCTTAACGCTTCTCAAACTTTTCTTTAATAGTTAATATTAACAAATTTGACAAAAACAAAAAACAAAAAAAACTTTTGTTTTTCTCAAAAAAAAATATTAATAGTTGCTTATTTTGTCGTACTGAGTTTCCCACTAAAAGGCTGTCCATAATGTAAAACTTACCATGTATATACTTATCTATTTATTTAAGTTATAGCAAAATGGATACATTTTACTATTGCGATAGTATTTGTCTAATTCCTTGTGCAACTAAGATTCAGTAACAAATTATTCTGTACCAACCTAATAATTCTGTAACAAATTTATTGTAACAGCTGTATGTTTCCTTAAAAATAATAAAATAAAAATAAAATAAATAAAAGAACTACGGTTAAAATATAATAACAGTCGGGTAACCGCTGGAGCGCCGCGGACACCGGATATCATAATATTATGAATATCATAATATTGTTCCAATTTAGTATATTTTGTATTCATAACACTATACCAACTCTGCGGTTATTATTTTAGAATTAAAATTCTATTAGTATCACAGAATTGCTTGAAAATAAGAAATTCATGAGAAGCAGCAAATGGGCCAAATAAATTGAAAGAAATAAGTTAATTAAATAAGGCAAGAGTTTTCAGAGAAATAAGGTAGACAGACAGTGTTCTTATTAGTCAAAGCTGAGACTGATTTTTTATGGCCGGAATTGGATGGTATTGATCTGGACAACGTTTACTTTCAACAAGACGGCGCTACGTATTACACAAGCAACGAAACCATTGATCTTTTACGGGAAAAGTTTCCGGACCGTGTTATCTCTCGAAGAGGTGATCACAATTGGCCACCGAGATCTTGTGATTTAACACGCGAATTCTTCCTTTGGGGCCACGTGAAAGAGAAGGTCTACGCCAACAGCCCAGCGTCGATTCAAGACCTCAAAGATGGAATTCGTGAGGCTATCGAGGACATAGGGCAGCCACTTTGCGATTTGATTATGGAAAATTTCATGAAAAGGATATGATCCTGTAAGCGTGGTCATGGTGGTCATTTGCCTGGTGTTATTTTCCACTATTAACGGCATATCTTCCTCTTTATAATGAAATAAACATCCGATCATTTATATTAAAAAATGCCATTTTTCTTTGAATATCAAAATAACACCTCTTATTGGAAAACCCTGTATATGTGGTTTATGTATTTATCCTGATAGAGACATGTATATTTCCGAAATGTACTCAATCAGACCTTTCATTTGATACTAAAAACGATATATTTATGTTAATTTATTGACATTTGGACATTTAGACAGCTACTCACTTGATATTTGGACAGTTAAAGTACCCTATGTCACTCGGGATGACATAATGATTTTAGCAATACCACACACCTCTATATCGGTTCAAGCGTTTAGAAGTTATGGTGGAATAAAGAAACGGTAAACATACATAGATGAACCCAGAACACAGTACACTCTCTCTGTAGGGCAGTCGTATAAAAAGGTTCTAAATAAAGGTAGTAAAATATGTAAAACAAAGAATTGTAAAATCTTCCCAAAAACCCCCTCCCCTATCCCTTCCCGGTCTGTCCATCTGGACACCTGGATGGCAATCTGTATGAGTCATCGACATCTGAAAAAAGCGCTGTGTGATTTCGAAAGCGTTACAATGATAGGCTTGCGAGACCATAACTCAAAGACGCGTTGTCGGTTTTCGAAAATTCTTTCGCCAACCTATTTTATTATTTTATGGAAAGAGTCTTAGGGTTCCGTACCTAAAATGGACCGTGGAGCTACCATACAAATAGACGATCACATTTTCATCCGTACGGCCCACTTTTTATTAGCTGTCCAAATTGCAACGAAAACAGATTACCGAAAGAATTGTTGAAATCGGACGGTTTGTTCTAGAGTTCCAAAATATAAAGCTAAATGATTTAAGGGGCCGTACTTTTCGAATGAATTGTCTAATTTGTAAAATTCTTCTGCCAATTAGTTTCATTCGTCGTACGAATGATCTGCCATAAACAAACCGATCCGAGCTCAGCGATAACGTTTTGAAAATTATGTACCTACTTGTATGATTCATCCTACTAGTTTAATGATAAAAGGAATTGGACAATAAACATTTTTCGATATTATGGGTAAAATATTTAGGATATAATTATCATTTTTAAATCATTCATGCCAATTAAAACTGTACGCAAACAAAAATTATTGAGTACATTTTTATTTGTAATTCATTTAAACGACGGGGCTACCCGACATTTCCTACTCATTTCCGTTTCCTTCACTCATTATATTATTAATTATTTATACATACTATACATTTTTCTATAACTTTATTATCTAAAAATGATTGCTCGATTTTTAAAATTCAGTATTTATTTTTATTTTTTTTAATTTATTTATTATTACTTTATTGGCATTGTAATTATTCTATAACTAAGACATTCTTAAATGCTCTCCTTTTTGGTTATTATTCAAACTTTTTAATTTGTGATTTTGAATTACTTTTCGTTGCTGTAATCTTCTTTTTATTATTTTTTACATAACTGTGTATTAATATAACCGTTATTTTTTTTTACGTATTCATACACTGTTTAATGTAACTCTATGTTTATATAATGTCCGCCAAAACACAAGTTCAGCTTAGTTGGGCGACATCGGATAGTAATTATCATATAATAAATGTGTTTAATTTCTTGTTGTGCATAATATTTAATTTGATGTTATAAAATGTAATATAGTATTTGAGAATCGCTTTAATTAAATTAAATTAAACGATCCTACCATATTTGTGCTAACGCGTTTCATACACAATTATAAAATTATCACCATTCAATATTGCTACACTTATTATAAGGTAAACAGACTCTGTGATCATAGGAAATCTCACGGTTGTAGAAACCTACAATTATTGTTTACAAGCTTTTATTTACCTTGCAATGTGTGTTATTAGTTAGTGTGTTTAGGTCGAGTCTTGCAAGCTGAATTAGAACCACTTCCTCTTATCCTATGAAAATGAAATTTTACACATTGGTTCAGTTCCGATGACAATGCATTTTTATTGTGAGCATGACCTGACTCTACACCCAGAATCGGCTCCCGGCGAGGATACTCTTCCACGCTCAACAGCATCGACACACAATTTTGTATACGCATTCAATTATGATAGCCCGTTCTGAATTTCACCATGATATGGCTATTGCACCCAGGGTTGGCTCCCGACGAGGGGCTACTCAACGGTCAACAGCACAGAAACGAAAAAAAATGCGTATATAAATACGCATTCAATTATGATAGCCCGTTCTATGCTTTACCGCGATAGGGCTGCTGCACCAGGGCTGGCTTTCAACGTGGGGACTCCCTAACGGTCAACACCACACACACGAAATTCTGTATATCATTCAATTGATCTGGTATACTGTGACTATGACATGGCTGCTTCACCCAGGGTTGTCTCGGGATAGAGCATTTTAATAAAAGCTTGTTTTTAAACATGTGTTTTTACTATTAACTTATTTAATCGGAATTCGTGCAATGGGTCGTTTTCGACATGGGCATATATGATAAATATACCTCGCCCACATGATACCACGTAGAAACTAATAAATACATCAACGTCCCCCAAGCAAATATGACCTTTGCGTCTAACGTTGACATTTGTTTTAATAACGTATCGTGAAACAATGTGTTCGCTTAGAAATACAGGCGTATATCCGTGGGCAGAATCGCGCTGAATCGCTCTGAAATTTTCTCTCCGTCCACGTTTTACTCTCCTGTGACTCCAACCCCCGACTCACCCGGCCGGATCAAATTCTGTCGGCTCGACTAAAGGTCGAGCCACACTACCTGTGATTTCGGACCAACAAGCCATCTGCGTACCAAATTTCAAGTCTTTAAGTCTAATATTTCGAGATTAATATATAGTCCAGTCATATTAGGGGTTTCACGTCGGAATTAGAGATAATACGCTGGAAACTCGTATGCATCTTCATTTTAGCGTTCTAAAAGTCTCATATAATATCGTGACTGTGTCGTAAGTTATTTAAGGTCAACGGTCACAAAAAACGGTTGTCGCGATTATCTAAGTTTCTATAGCTCCAATGATGTTAACATCTACGATAAAAAAATGTACAGCACAAAATTTGTGTCAATTTTTTTTTCAAACATTTTTTTAAGCGCTTAATTGTTTTTTGAGATAGAGGGCGGAGAGCGCGTATGCTCAGCCATACATACTGTAATTCAGGGTCGCCCAGTTCACACAATTCCGAGGTTGACCCCTTATTTTTGTGACTGCACTAATATGACTAGTACGCCCCCTGGTGGACCAATTTCAACCACAGACTTGCACATTTCGGTATTCAATAGATATAGCTATATGTATAATAATGATAAGATGGAATTTGCAGAATGGTTCTAATAGGCGTTTTTTATTCTGCTCTATCAAAATCTAATAAAAAAAATGTTTTTTTACATTTTAGGATTTTTTATTATCGGACACGTAAAATAATAAATTAAACAAATGCAATGTGCGGGGGCGCAACTGAATTGTACATTATTCTATCTTTTTTGTTATTTGCTTTTGTTATTGTTATTTGCTTTTTTGTTATTTATATCGTTCTCGAAAGAATTCAAATTCAATATGTGTCAATTTTCTTGATTGAAGTCTGATATATTTAGCTATTCTAAATATATTAGCAAGTAAAACGAAAAAAAATAACTTGGGTCGCTATTATTGCAAGGGTGCGAAATATGAATATATATATATTCGATCGCAACTAGCACGAAGAAGTTGCAATTTATAAATATCCAGCAAAAAAATACTGAATACTTTGCGCATATATGAATAACTATATAATAACCTACTAATAAAGGCGACCAAGGGTTATGTTTATGGGGTTGGTACGTAATTTAATTATCGATTTGAACATTGATTACTTTAGCTTAAATATTATCTTGTAAAAAATCCATATAGTGCTAAAATAATTATTCTGGGGTAATGACTTTTCGGGCAAATATCCCTGGAAATATATCAAAAAACCTTGCAGTCGTAGGTGAGAAGTTTGTATCTTGGCGATCTGTGGTTCAGTTGTAGTTTTACAGTTTTGCGAGCGATATCAATATTTTAATCTAATTTCCCCAACGCCAGTATCAGTACAACATTGTTCAAGGAAGGCTATAACTTGTCACATATAAACTGGATCCCATGAATCATGAACATGTATTCTGAAACATATATGTTAACTTCTGAAACATGTATTTCAAGTCAAAAAATATGACTATTAACACTGAAAGATCTTGCCACACACCAGTGTGGTGCGACCTTACATTGTCAGACTCTGACAGATGAGGGAAGTTTCATTGCCATATAATCCGCCCAACCTTTGGCCTTTCGCATTTCCATCCAAACTAAACTCCACGACATCCGTCCACTTTACAGTGCCAAACTCCAAAGTTAAACTCTGCCATTACATTATGATAATTCGAAAACTTGAGCGTAGCGCCAAAGACAAACAACAGGTTGCCAGTTTCGTTGCTTGTGTTATGTTCGTTTTATTACAGGAGTAACTATTTCTGGTTCAATAGACAAACTTCAAATTAACTAGGTCGTTAGGACGATTGGTAGATACATGCGTTTTCACAGTATGAAAACAACGCTATCAGTTTCATACGATAGGGCGCACAGAAAAGATCGGGAATCTACTACTTTGGAATAAACTACTATCACAAATCACACTGCTACGTGAACACTGGTTATTAAATTACTTAACTCTGTCTACAGAAAAAATAATCAAGGCATAGTTAGGAAAAAAATGCAACTAGACGTTGACAAAACGATAGAGAAAATTTATTTAATCGTAATAATTGGTCACAGTTTAACATACAACGATACAGTATGAAGATAACACATTATTGATATACTCATACTACGAGCCCGAAAGTAAGTGTAAATCACCTGTTAATGTCTTCAAAAATGAGCTATAGCCTACAAAGTCGTCCGTTCTCCTAGAGAATTGAAGATAATAATCGCTTTGTACGTCTCAAAATTAAGGATGTATTTTAAGGATGTATATTAATTCCCCTAGAAGAACGGGGAACAGTTACCCCAAATTTGTACATATTGTGCGTTTGCCAGAAATGATAACTGAACTTTGTAGGGGTATTTCGAAACAGCAGCAAAATATCGAATTTATAGGCCATTCTCCGTACAGTCAAATTAGGATTTCAAATTTCGTTTACAATTCCGGGGATCAAAGATAAGTTATGTGGTCAGCGTTTTTAAGAAGCCTAGGAAACTGTTCAAGCGTTCAAGACGGCCAATTCGACAACATTAAATTCGGATTGGAATTTAATTTTGATAGCGTTTTATCCAACGCGATTTTTATAAAGCGACTAGAAAAATCCGTATTGTAAAATAGTATAAATAAGACACAAAAGAAATATTATTAAAAAAATTCGTCAGTGATACAGTTCGTTCATGTTCGTCACTAGTAGTGACAAAATGAGACTTGGAGGGAGAGGCATATTACATCAGAGGCTACACTAGGGCCATAACACATCGGAGTTGGACTTGCTAAAAATCCTTGAAAATTCTTTGACATTGTTACATTCTTTAACTTATTATTTGCTACGATACTAACTTAAGAGAAGGAAATAACAGTAATAGGATTCGTGTATTAAATACTCTCTACAATAATCCTTCTCCCACTCCCCGGTCAAGGAATTTACCTCTCTCTTTTCAGACGGACTATTCGAAAGAGAAAACACCGTTGGTATATCACGGACTCGCTGGATATAGAAATATTTTTTACGTCAGTATGGTATATTATTATATTATGTAGGTGTGCATTTTTATTTAAATAACATTAGAACATCGAAGTCGTGAGAAGAGTTTTTCTTGAAAGTTCAATAATAAATTTTCTTTGCGCCATAAAAACTTAGTGATGGTTAGGGCAATTATATTCTTCCGGAACCGAGGCGCCTTGCGTCGTCATGGGAAGAATGGCGTAAAATTGGTATTACCACTTAGCGTCGTTTGTAAAGCCGCCAGCAGCGAAGACAGTCATTAACCCGTAATAACTGATCTGGTAGTTTTTTTGGTAACGTACCAGGTAAAGTTGTGCTAGAGATACCTAATACTGTAAAAGTTGTGCTGGAGATACCAGTAACTGGTAAAATTATTGGGCACCTCGTGAATTTGAGTAGGTACCGTTTTGCACTATTTAGTAATCATATTTTCTTTTTAGTTTATGGCTACTCATTGAATCAATTTATTATATGTGTAAAAAATAAATACCGCAAAAACATCTTACCGCAAGATATAACAAAATTCTCAACTTTTCGTCAAAATTACAATCGCCGTTTTTACGGGGAGAATGGTGAAGCAATATCGTTTCCTATCATTATAATCACAACAAACCTGTAAAGAATTTGTAGTTAATAATATTTAATATTATGGCGGTCACTGACTTTATTGAACGGCTTTAGAGTTTTACCCACATACATTATATTTGCAAAAATCTACAGCGAGAATATTAATTGACTTGAAAAATATACGCAGTGCCTAGCCCATATACTGAATTAATAGCTATTTTTGTAGCATGAGAATGGTTTCAACATTAGCAGCCCTACCCCATAACATAATGCCATAAGACAAACTGCTATGAAAGTAGCTAAATTAAACTAATTGGGCCGTTGCTACGTCAGTCAGTTGCTTGATTTTCCTTACAGAAAATCTGCAGAGCTATGTCTATTAGATAAATTAGACACAAGAGAGCCAGCTTCTTGAAACGACCATCAGCTACCCGATCCTGGGTGAACAGCCGAGCAAAGGACGCTGTGGTCCGCGATAGATTCGGTTTACACCGTTTCACCGCTTCGTAAGGGAGAGGACCGCGCAAGCGACCTCGATTCGCTATCTTTTTTGATTATTTACATTTAAAAAAACGAGCATAATGACATAGACCGCACGATTAATCTGCAGAAGCTACAAACAGGAATGTACTCAGATCAAATTACCTGATTTTCCGGATAAATTGTTAATGTTCACTTGGTCGGCAAGCATAAGCAAATGCTTAGGTATATTGGCTTTGGAAGGAACCTAATAACCCAGCCGATTTTTTAACTGATTATAAAATATTCTTTATTTTCTACGCTAGGGTACACATTGTGTCTTAACAATGTGTCCAAATTCTATCTGGCTTCCTGCTGAACTTAGTTCTGCAGTATTCCACTAATGAAAACAAGACATAAAAAGTTACGGATGTCAAATATGATATATTCAAAATTGTTGCAAATCTCCAATAATATCTATCATATAATAGCATAACCCAATATACCTTGATAACAATTTAGAATAACCTAGGATAGTATATAATAGAATAATAATAACCTAGAATAGCACAACATAAGAAAAGATAACGAATATCCCGCGTGTAATGTACGTTTCGCTCGCAAGTCTTTAGATAACAGTCTGTTTGAAGGTACGAGATAGGATAATTAATGATTTAATCGGGTATCTGATATCCAACCCTATCAGCTACGGGTTAAAGCAACTGCAGTGCCGCTGCGGGATTATTGAGCTTCTCGTAAGCCAGGGGCGGTTATGAAGACAAAACACGGCCATGCAGCCACCGCAACTTGTTTGTTGCGCAACAAAAATAATCAAAACTCGAAAACTTTACGGTCTTTTGAAGGAGTTCGCATCTGCATCCGTGCATAATCGAGTAAGGCCTAGAGCGCACTGCATGCGATTAATGCGCACTGCAATGGAGTCCGCATATTATATCAAAGTTTGTTAGTAGACTTGGCTGTGATTCCGCTAGTTCCGTTAAATTACATTATGGTATACTGCTATGGGGAAGGGCTGCTGAAGTGATATCTATCGTTGCGCTGCAAAAAAGGACTATTCGGTCAATATACGGAATACGGGTTAGGATCTAGCATTGATTATATAGGGTATTAAATTTCTTAATGCCGTACTACCTTTTGCAAGCAAGGCTTTTACTATAAAACGCAACGCGCAGATAATACTCAAAGTTCCAAACATTGTTTAATCTTGTATTACGTTCAGTAGCCCAATAGATGGCGTTCTAAACACACCTTTACGGTATCCTATCTCAAAATAAAACAATAATATAATAACAAACGAATTTTTAAATCATAGATATGGTTATTTTAATATTATTTACATAAGAATGTCAATTTTCATTTGCTTTACACATTTCAGTTCATAGTAATATAATGCTTTAACATTCAAATAGTATAATAGATAACATTCTAATCTCTCCGTATTATTTCTGTGATTTTAATCAGCCAATATAAAAAGCAGTAGATAGCACTAATAATTGGATAAATAATAAGTTTTTATAATCAACCAGTCCTATATGAAAAAAACATTTATTATTAATGTTATTACAGATAAACAAATAAATTACTATTGGGTTCGCCGTACAATGCTATCGACGCCACCTGCGTGTCGCTGGCGCGGAAGGGTTGCTAAAACCTAATATGGCCTTGAGCGGTAGCGAACGGTTTCATGCAGCTTGGGCTATAAGATGTATAAGGGCTATAAGATGTGTTTTCGGATCGTTCGACTCAAGATTCAGCTCCTATTCAGTAACCTCTTCGTGTGGAAGACTACCCTGGGTAGGACTCTCATTGCACGTGTAAGGCCTCACGGCTGGTGGATCGATTTACCCTGGGGGTTTGCTTTCCGTCGCTACTGGACGGTTTGCGCACCCTGCAGCCTCAGCCAATCAGTATGTGCACTTTGAAGAAGTCGGGAGACTATGGAAATATACTGCTTCCTAAGCAGCATGGGTGGAAGTTGACCTGTCATCGACCACTCTTAAAATGACCAATTGCCTACCTGATCCTGAATTCAGAGCCGGGCAAAAGATGCCAATGGTCCGCGATAGATTCAAACTGAATCACCGCTGAATATACGGTAGGTAAAGGTCGCGTAAGCGACTTTGAACCCGTGACCAGTCGAGAGGTTGGAGGTGTCCTGATGGTTAATTCCAGTCGGAGATATCTTTTCAAAATATTGTAGTCAGAGGGCGGGAGCTAATGGGCCCATGATGAGGTGGCCACAATGACCCATGTGTTCAGGGTCGGTCACACTCACGGGTCAACACCCATCCGATGGCCTCCACGCATGGGGTGCGAGCCTGGGTAGGACACTGGGTCAACCAGTCTCCCCTGGGAATCAATCCTCTGGCGCTCCTGGACGGTCTGCGCACCGAGCGGCGCAAGCCAATCGATTGTGCTCTCCGACTAACAATCGGGGGAGTCTGGGAACTGTATTGTTTCCTATAGATCGGGGGTAGTTGTCTACCTTACGGCGACTGCTCTTGAAATGACCATTGGCCATCCGATCCCGGTTCAGAGTCGGGCAAAGGACGCCTTGGTCCGCGATAGATTCGGTGAACTCCGTTTCACCGCTTCGTAAGGGAGAGGACCGCGCAAGCGACCTCGAACTCGGAACCAATCGAGAGACCGGAGAAATCTGGTCACAATTGGAAGTGAGGGCGCGAGTATCTCGAGCCCGCCGGGTTTATTCCTGGCTCACTCGCGGTAAGGCGTTGGACTCTCACGGGTTGTGACGTAGCTGGACGTAGGATTGTACTGTCCAAAGTCTTCTACGTTCACTGCAGGGCGACAGAACGACTAATCGTTAAAACGTCCTGTGGTGACGGGCTCGCCCGTTGTAGTCGACACCGCAAGATGTAGTCAGAGGGCGAGGCTGCCCGCTGGGTACCTTTCCCGGTGCCTCGCCGTAGGGCGTTGAACTCTAACGGGCATGTCGGCTTTGCTTAGTTGCTACACGGTAGATTGGTATTCGTCTCTAAATCTTCTACGGTCACCTCATAGGAGATAGAACGATCATTATCGTCAAAACTTCCTGAGGTGACAAGTTCGCCCGTTGTAGTTGACACCTCTAAGTTTGGTATTGAGAAATCTAATACACTGTACAATCAGTCTAATAATCTGTATATCATCAATGGTTCTAGTGAGACATTGCGAGAACTTTTTAAAGAAATACCTCGCAGAATTTCTCAGAAATACCTCGCAGGAAAGAATACCTGCGAGAACTTTTTAAATAATATTTCGCAGATTCTTCTCAATTTATTTTTACAAATAAAATGTAGAAAAAGTAGAAAAAGTGATCACCACAATGTAATTAATAGAAATAGAAATAAGCTATCTTTTCTAAACTTTCAACTAAAAAAGTAGAATCTTCTTTTACAGGGCAGCTTCCTTTATCTACAATTCCTGAAGAAATTGTAATGTTGCCGAAGAAGCAAACTTAAGCCACGTATTTAAAATAAAAATGCTGCGTAAAAAAGCGTGTTATAAAATAGACACAGCTCCCGCTTGGAGAGAGGATGAATATTTAAAATCGAAGACTATCGCGGTTGTTTGACATTATAAATAGGATAGAAACGAATTTATCGCGTAAAATTTGTAGCACCCGACGTTTCGGTGACGTTGCAGCCACCGTTGTCCAGGGTAGACTGCTTTGCTCTGTCCATGGTAGACTGTTCTACCCTGGACAACGGCGGCTGCAACGTCCGCGAAAGGTCGGGTGTTACAAATTTCACGCGGTAAATTCGTTTTTATCCTATTTAGGATGAATATTTCATCTACAAAGAATATAGTCATTAGTGTTTTAAAGTAAAGCTGATATTTATCTAGAGCCTTCACTAAATAAATTTTCAGAATGGTATCTAAATGGTTTGAAGTTAATCACCCTAAGCACTGATGTCTGTGCTTTTGGAAATTGATCTAAAGCGGTTATATCAGCGCTATCAAAGCCGATAATACTATAAAATTAAAAGGATTAAAATACAGAAAATTATACTATTTTGACTAAAGTTGAGCCCATAACTCTTCTAATATATTTGAAAACTTATATTATGTGCATATCATCGTAGATTCTCATCAATAAAAACAACTTTACTCGCTCTAATAATGGACAGTTATATTTGTTCACCTCTTTATTATAAAGATGTATCCTGATAACCATACCGTTTGATGGCTGACTAACCTTCGTTTTGCTAAAATATTATGGATGTATAGTAAACTGAATTATTTGTACAATCAAATATCTATACTATTGGTTATGATAGTAATGCATTGCAAACTATAAGGAATAAAATATTTACTAGTACGTATACTTAATCATTTAAAAAATCCTTGGTCTCTACAATCATATTTAAATAAACGTATTTTCATTAGAAACTTCCAATTAATCCGCCACTATAAAGATAACCATTACGGAATTGATGGAATTAATCCACTTGCATGAAACTGTTTACAATCGAGCACAACCTGCTAGAAAATTACTGGATAATGGGTGTCCATCAAACCCAGCGAAGGAGAAGTAAAAAAACGAAAATCATGATTCAAACTCCACTCAGAACCAATTAATGGCTTGAGGCATACATTCGTTATATTACAAGAGCGCTGTATCAACAGCATTGAATACCAAGGTAAATAACACGGTTTAAATAAGTAACTACTTCATACTAATATTTAGATTTGATAAAGTTTTCAAAGAGATTGTCATGTGTCGGACCAACCATTTTATTACTTTTTAATATAGCTCCGTCTAATGAATAATTATGAATGTATTGCTCAAGAGGGTCAATTCATCGATCTACTTCCAGAAAGAGCAAAAATCACTGCTTGGATCCAACTATAAAAGGATAGTCAGTAAATATTATATGTGGTTGCATGGTGGCTTTAAAGTTCAAAGTTTATTTCATTTTAGAAAACCGAAGCTTATAATTACCTACATACATTATGCATAATTATAATGATTTAAATCTATATCTAGCTTCCTTCGTCTGCCTAAGGCCCTCACATAACCACATAAGTTCGTTTAGGCAAATTTTACAGGAGCAAAAAACAAAAAAAAACGTAAATGGATTAGGTTTTTTATGCAAGTTTTCATGTTTATTTTGATAGCCTTGGCGCGCAGTTTTATTGCGAAAAAGTGACAACCGGTTTATCTCACATCCCGCTCTAGCGTATTGCCCTGTCTCGTTCACACGGACTAATTTCCGATTTTAGTTCACGAAGAAACACAATCGAGCCCTATAAGTACTAATTATACTGATCAATGATATAACATTAAACACCACAAAATTAATCAAACTGATAATATTGTAAAAACAGCATATGTTATGCAGAATAAATACAATATAAAAAATTCAAATAAATTAAGGGTCTCTAAAAGTTTTTATTAGAAAGAAATCGGAAATACAACACATATTAAAAATTCAAATATCTAAATATAAATATAAAACATAGAACATAAAAATATAGAACATAAAAATTGAATGTTTAAAGTCTGTATCGGATAAACATTTTTGGAATTAATATTCTTTGGTGTATTATTTGACTTCGTTAGCGTATCCGAAGAAGACCTCGTTTTCTCTCTTGCCTTATTGTGTTTGTGTTTACAAATCAATAAAAACGTTTATAACCCAATAGCCGTTCCGACTAATATCTCTTTTTAATATGACATCTCGTAAATAAGCGTTATCAGGGTGCTCTGATAGTGTCTCTATAATGTTTATTGAACTCTCACTAATGAATGAGTCCGCGATAACTGCCGCGTCGATTGAATTCAGGCAGTTCATTAGAAGCCGAAACTACGCGCTGCTCTTATTAATTAGTAATATATATATATATATATATATATATATATATATATATATATATATATATATATATATATATATATATATATATATATATATATATATATATATATATATATATATATATATATATATATATATATATATATATATATATATATATATATATATATATATATATATATATATATATATATATATAGTATATATATATATATATATATATATATATATATATATATATTATATATATATATATATATATATATATATATATATATATATATATATATATATATATATATATATATATATATATATATATATATATATATATCTTACCCAATTTAATGACGCTGCGACCCAAGCCGAACCTTCACCTGAAACAATGATAAAGAAATCATGGGCATTTTAAATTGCTTGGTTGACCTAGGAGTATGTAGGTACATATAATGGCGACGTTGTAAATACAGGAAACTAATTTCGAAACCTTGGCGACATTTTGGTACATATTTAATGTTCAACTGAGATTATGTGTGACGGCACATACGTATAAAGCCAGCTCACAATTTTGAGCGCACATATAATACTGTGCTTAGAGCACACTGAAATAATCGGGAATCCACCACGCACCATCTAAATACTTTGCATCACGTATACTATTCAGTTTTTCTCAACATTTGATGATAACGCCCTTTGTGGACCCTAGAGGCTTTCAGGGGGGGGGGGGTCGGGAAGAGGGGTTAGAAATTTCAGAAAAAAATAGGGGGCGTCAAGGTGGTCTAGGAGGACGAGGGCAGATTAAAATTATGTTTTCTTGATACGTATTTCGACAGTTCTACGGTTTCTATGATTCCGTAAGAATTCTATAAGAATCCGTCGTCAACTCGCGGCTCCGGGGAAACCGTAGAATCCCCCGTAATTCAATCTAAAATTAAATATTTCTATACCTACATCATTAATTTCATTCCTTATTCCTACCCTGTTTTAGTTTTATTTATTTCAGCATTCTTAGGGCCATTACGCACTATCGACTGGTCACCGGCGACACAATCACTCAGCGACAAAAACATAGGCAACTAGGCGTGTATCTACTCGTGTGACTAGGCTGTGGAGACCAAGGCGAGCGGTAGTGTTTCTTGTGCATACATCCACGCGGCATGGACGTCGAAGAAATATAGTGCGATCGCCTCGGAAGTTGCTCGGAATATCAAAACAGCAGTATCATCTTACTTAGAAAAACAACTTATAAAACTGTCAACAAACAAGGAATTAAAAACTAAATTCAAGAATGGTTACCGAGAACTTCGGCTGCAGAACCCAATCCCGAAACTGTAACATAGATTATGGTCTCCGAAACTGGAACCTAAATTATAGTCGATTCTTTCAACAGTTACATTCTTTCAACATCTATCAAGAATTGCAAATTAAAGACAGATTTGGGTTAAAAACAATTCGTTGTTCAGAGAGCGATTATAAAGAGCTTTTAACATTAATATTGTATATCTGCATATACAAAAACAATTGTATATCTGCATATACAAAAACAAACGACATGACGTTGTGATGAAACCTGAAATGAGATTGACATGAGAAAAGCATCTAGCTTTTAAATTTATTTTTATTTGCGTTTGATGTAGCGTCCCAAATAACGGGTCTTTCCGTATCATTTCTATAAAATACAAAGTATTTTCTTTATTCCAACTACAACAACAATACACAATATCAAAAAGATTTGACGATATGTGTCTCTGGCGAGCACAAATACGAAATCAATGATTTTGTCCCCCGGCCCTCGCCGGCGAACGCGGGGAAAGTTATCCATTCGACTCGGCAAACAAAAACAGCGAACAAAACAGTAAGCCCACGCCCCAAAATAACACGACCTTGGTTATTATGTTAGTAAAACATGATCACATGGTGCAGCGGACCCGGCTTAAGATGCGTAACAAATGGAAAGTTATTAAAAAAATGGGGGGCTCTAGTTTATTTTTCATTTTCAAGGTGTTCGGTGAGCAAAATAAGTTTGAGAACCAGACCCTCTAATTGAACATGTGCATTCGCAGAGACGTCATACAGTGCATAACCGAAAAAGCTGTTGCTGTTGTAGAGCGTAGTATTGAGGAGGACCCGAATGAGTCGATTCGTCATCGTGCACAACAATAATAATTGGAGCTGTGCCCATCAATTTTGTGGAACATTTTGCGGAAAGGTCTTAGCTTACAATCTTACAAAATCCAGCTCGTGCAGACTTGAAGTCGCGTATGACACGATAAAACGTCGCTGCTGCACGTTAGCTAATACAGCAAGACAGGCGTGTGACATACGAGCAGATTCAGAATCCGAATGGCATACGCCCGAAACAGAATGACAAACAACGGTTAGAAGACTGTATCTAGGAAGAACATTGTATCAAAACCACAAATTAGTCATGACAGCATGACAAACGCTAAAATAGGCACAAACACGTAATACCGATTAGGTAAAATCCGTATAGCTAATCGGATTTAACGATATATCATAACGTTGCATTCACGTAATGTTTAATATCATACAAATCTAAGGCAAAAGGTTAAATGCATACGTAATCTTCTCGTTAATCGTCATATCTGACGATGAATATTAAAGAGTGAGCATATTATAGGAAAATTGATTGCTAAGCAATATAAAGAAGCAGGAAATAAAATCTAGTCCAAAAATAACAATTTGTAAAGTTGTTTCGTAAACATAAACCTTATTTGAAAGATTGCGACTATTAAGGTCAAGTCTGTTATATGTAAATATAGGAAAAAATCTAATCTATCATCATTGATTTTATAAATCAATGCTTACCATCTTCATTATTTCAATATTTGATCGCAAAATTATGTATTATAAGTAGATATCTATACCCACGTATTGTTTCTGATGAAAACGTCACTTTATACTGAAACTCTCATTAAATCGTTGCTATTATATTTATTTATTTATTAATTTATTTAACAGGAAAAACATACAGCGCTACAAAAAATATTACAATTACATTAAAAACAATATGTCTGGCGGATGACATGCTTTCAACAATAGTTTTAGTTAGTTAAGTCTCCAATACGCACAGTGCATAATGTGGGGGTTGGGAGAGAAAAAGGAAAGGAAAAGGAAGAAATGGTTGTCGAAAGATTGTCGAGTGTATTAATGTGCAGTACAAAACATAAGAAAATTTACTGCATCATATACACCTTTTTTAATTTATTAAACATAAGTTAAAGAACAAAGAATGAAAAACCAAATAGTCCCTAAGACATAAGTATCCCATGTCAAATGTCTATTTCGCATTTTCGATTAATTTTAAGTATATGCTCTGCTTAAATTTATTCTCTTTCATGTTAAATAGGTCGATATTCTGGAAATGATTCTCGTAAATTGACATTAATCGGTACATAATGGAAGTCTGGACATACCTAGTACAGACGCGCGGGACTTCGAAGGTACGGAGAAAGCGAGTCACGCGTGGTGGTACGTGAAAAGATAGATTCTGTGTGAAATACGGGTTGTCCACGTCGTTGTGGATAATTTTATGTAATAATACAATGTCTGCCGTGGTACGGCGGTTCTCCAATGAAGCAATATTGAAGTGATTCAGTCTCTCCCCGTACGTGTTCAGTCCCAAGCATTGACGGTAGGTTAGTTGTCTCATAAATCGTTTTTGGATATACCAACAAGAGTGTCTTTGAAATATCCTCTCGTTAATTTCTATTTTAGTAGCTCTAAAATTTAGAGTGCGGTTAAATTAATTAGAATACTCTAATTTTAGAAATAAAAATAAACAAAATATTTGATATTTGAATATAAATTAATGCGTGGGTAAAAGCAAGTACCCGAGAAAGGGTAAATGGTATTCGCAGGCTCTGAATTCAGTACGTATTCGTTGAAATTAATTTTAATTTCAAGATAAAATAAACGGACGGGAAACGGCAGGTGCACACGAGTAAGCCACGATACTCCAAGTAGGATCATTAAATGAAGGACGTCCGGAGAAAACTGGTTTACAGAATGCCCTTTGAGATGCGGAATAAATTAATGAAAAACAAAAATAATCGTGACTTGGAGACCGCGTCTCGTGTCTCTGCAAGTTTGTTGTAAAACTCAGACGAATATTGGGTAATAAGAAAAAAATATTATTATAGGGACTAATTTATTTCCACCATCTGAACATAACATAAAATCAAAATTTTAATTTAAATTATTCCATGGTAAAATAATATATTTGAAACACAATATTTTAGTCTAACTAGCCTTAGTTAAATCGCTCGTTCCAAGGCACAACTTTATCTGGCGAGTAATTAGAATAATTTAAAAATTTAATAATACTAGTAGGTAATCTTATTAGTAGTAGGTAATTGGTTTGATATTTACATAGTACTAGAGGAAAAATCAAAATATGAAATCACCAACTGTCAAAAAAAAAATATATTCTTTCAATAATTCTCAATTAAAGATTCTCTATAACGGAAAAAAATAGTTATATTAAAATGATTAGGAAATAGTAGCATAAAAAATATTCAGGTAAGATATTCATAGTCAATAAAATATATTGAAAAATACAGAATGTGTTTTAAATGAGGGACTTTTTAGTAGTAGGTGAATCAGTACGACGACATAGGCAACTTAAAATATAAAAAAAGGTTTTTTTTTAAAATATTATCAAGTATTTATATTGTATCTATTAAAGAAATGTTTGAGAATCGTTGAGCGCGCTACGCCATCTAGCGGTGGGTAACAATATTAGCGATATTTTACCTACCGCTAGACAGCGCATTGTGCTCATAACTTTTATACTAATTAAAAGAAACAAATTTTCAAAACTGTTCTTTTTTGTAAAAAAAACTAAAGTATATGTCAAAACAAAAGATTTTATTATTTAAAAAAAAACACATGAAATAAATCAAGAAATCAACATTAGAACGAAAAAAAGAGAAATATGCAGATTATGCAGATTGATTGCAATATATCTACAATATAAAAAAAAATATTTTGAAAGGATTTAGTTTCAGAAAAACATAAGGTATTTTTTAAATAGTTTTTATTCGTGTACATGGCAGTTTGTCAAAATATCCAACCTCATCCAAGCCCAATATAGCTAATGCCCTTTGCATATACTGGCCGTGTCTATGAACGCAAGAATTGCGCACACTACGAACGTGCTACGAGCATTTACTAATTGTCGCAACTCGCAGCTATCTGTGGATTGACGGGTTTTGGGACGAACACAAAGGGCTTGCATTGTCGCGGAGAGTTGAGTCTGACTATTATTCGTAGTAAAAAGTTTCGAACGGGCGCAAACGTAGAATTTGAAATTAATCGAAATACTTTCACTCTAAACGAAGCATAGCTTATAATCGAAGCATATACAGTATGAGTTCATAATTAGTGACATCCTTAAAGTGGGTGAATCAGTACGAGCAAATAACCAAGTTTTGATATTTTTTATTGGAAAAAACAAAAAACCCTTTTCTTTAACCTTTTTTTTAATTTTTGAAAAAAATATTCATAAATAAAAGTCTGACAAGCATTAAGCGCGCTGCGCCATCTAGTAATAGGTAAAATATCGCGAAAAAACAGTATTCTTGATATTTACCTACCGCTAGATGGCGTAACGCGCATAACTCATTTTATATTATTTTTTCTAAACATAAAATTTAAAAAGATATATATATATTTGTGTTTTTTTCAAAATGTTTATTCAAAGTAGCTTATTTGCTCGTACTGATTTACTCACTTCAAGGTGTCACTAATTAAAAACTTACCCTGTAACTATGCGATCTTAATCAAGAATGTTTAAAAAAAACTCTCGAAAAATTACCCTTGAGGTAAATTTCCGAGAGCTTAATCGGACTGCGTTGCAGTGAGTGCTCGCGGTAAACTGGCGAAAAAGTTGCGCGCAGGAGGTTCGCAGCAGATTCGAACGCTCGTTTCGTACGCCCGATACGTTTGCATTGCATGTTGTGTTGCAATAGCCAGTGGTTTTTAAACGGTGTGCCGCCGCACACCAGTGTGCCGCGAGTATCCTCCTGGTGTGCCACCAGGGTTTTGATTTATTATTTACCAGATAGGGAAATACAACTTTTACATTCAACACTATGACATAAAAATACGTATCTATAATTATTTAATATGTTAACCCTCATTATGCAACCCGCATTATGAATCCACAGCAGTGCAAAATGCAACAGGCGGAAACATCTCGTTAATTTTATTTGGCCGTAAAATGTAGGTATAGATAATACAGTTTCTTCAACAATAAATTAAACACAAATAGGTTCGTTGTAAATATACACCACTAAAACACAAATAAGTTCGTTATTACTCCTACTTATGTACATTTTCTGCTAATGGTAAAGTTTGAGGTTTAAGCCCGACCTTCTAGATTCCGTGAGGAATTTTTAGTTAAATTACAGCATTTGGTGAAAATTTAATGTACCTAATTTTAAGAAAAGTTATATAAACATTGCATTTTGAAAAAGGGTCTCAAGCGCAATATCCTTTATAAAAAAGGTACTATTAAAAAGGCCCTAATAATGAGTTTCCCCCCCCCCCCCTCCCCCCACCCCTCGTATTCCAAAGGAACTCTACTCGGCTAAAAGTGTGCCTTCACTACGAAAAGGTTGAAAACCACTGCAATTATTTGATTCTTTCCAAATTGGACTCCTTGATTATTATTATTATTGATTTATTTATTTGCGAGATCATTCAATGGATTTGCCTTTCTATTATTTTTTATTTTTTTTATTTTTTGTATTTGGTATTTCTATTTTTCATATTTCTTAATGCTCTTTTTAATATTTAGACATGAAATGGTTGATTTAGTATAGTTTATTGACTTTCAGATTTCTAACTTGATTTAATTTTATTTTTGCCGGGTATATGATGTTTAAAATATGAATATAATAAAAAATGTATTTATTAATTTTACATTCTATACCCTCGCCGGGTTTTTTGGAATAAATAAACTTTGAACTTTTACCTTTGAATAGATGCATGTAGTGCGCGCGAAGTCTTCCAAATTGTGCGAATGTTGCATTGCATGTTGCGTTACGAATTTACACGTTGTGCGTTGTACGCGTCTTTATTATTACGATTTTGTTAGTTGAATAATTCATTTTTGTAATTTAATCGAAAAAAAAGTAACATATGTAATATATATCTTCCCAACTAAATAATATCTTCCCAACTAAAATGTTATTTATTAAAATCAAAGTTCAAAAGCGACTATCACTAGGTGGTAGCCCCTACAAGTGACGGCAGTTGTGCCGAATTTTTATATGAAGCCGGCGCGGCGCCGGCACCAGGGTCACTACCTAAAATAAAATAATATAATTTATTTACTTAGTGATAATCAAATAATCAGTACCAAAAATTAATAATAACGATTGGTTAAAAAAACTATAATAAAAAATCCGTTGTCTGTAAAGTCGGTTTACTGACGATAGTTGAACGTGACAACGTCATAAGAAAATACTGATGGAATGGTTGCATTTGAAGCAGTTTCATTTAAGATTCAGATATTGTTTATTACAAACACCCAAAAATATATGCTTTTATACTCACCGATTTGACGACAACATGTAAATGTATTATTGTATAGCAGTATAATTGTATAATTGTTTATTGTTTAAAGTTTATTGTATTTTTTAATTTGAAAGTTTGAAATCTCAAACTGTTAAATAACGGTTTGAAAAGCGTTTGAGCACGCTGCGCCATCTAGCGGTAGGTAATACGTCGTAAATAAACAATATCAGCGACATTTTACCAACCGCTAGAAAGCGCATCGTAATGATAGCTTTTCATACTTTTTTTTTTTTTATAAAAGTTGCTTACTTCGTTGCACTTTGTTGTACCCACAATAAAATTGTCCGTTCAGTAATAACATTCCGTATATCAAGAATACATATAAAATTTGGTCAAGAATTTAAATCAATCTAGTGATTTTCATTCGTACTATTTTAGACTGAGGTTAGTAAATAATTCTTGTCGCAACCGGTAGATGGCAGCATTTATATTGAATAATAAATATAATAAATGGAACGCCTCAGAGCGAGGTAACGCTGCATGAGTCATGTTTTTTCGTGCGTGCAGCAGGCTCCATCGATTTATAAGACGTTGTCACATCAAAATTTACCACAATCTCTAATTAAACATAAAACTTAAAAAAATATTGATTATATAGCAAATTATATTGCTCAGTGCCGTACTACACTTTGGCAACCACGATTTTACTAAGAACCGAAACGTGTAGATGGCACTTATAGTTCCAAAAATTGATTATTATTTTATTATTAGGTTCAATATGGCGACTTATGTGGTATACAATTATGGCGGCGCAGTGCACATGGCGTTCTAAACACGCATATACGGTATAAAATAATAATATAATAACAAAAAAAAAACTATAAATCATAGCTTATTATATTAATATTATTTACAAAAAGATGTCAATTTTATTTTGGTATACAAGTTTCAATGCGCAATAATTACTCACTTCAAGTTCAGATAGACTAATAGATTTCATTCTATCTCGCCGTATTTTTTCTGTGATGTAATCAGCCTATATAAAAAATCCGATAGATGCCCCATGTCATTACTGTTATCAATGGGTAAATTGTTGGGTTTTTATAATCGATCAGTCCTTTATAAAAAAAATATTATCAATGTTATTATAGATGGCCAAATATATAACTTTCTTTTTCTCTTTATTTTAGTTTTAAAACTATTCCGTTTGTCATTCTCTATTTAACCGAATGTTGTGTTCCATTTAATGCTGATTATATAATGGAATTGCGTTTTATTAAAAAAAAAATAAGTACCGTCTTTTAGTTTTATTAGCATTTTACTAAAACTTTTACATAATTTATTGTTGGATCAATTAGAGTTCTGTCCACCCTAAAACGGGCTAGTCCCAGTTGGGTGACAGAATCAAATAAGCAAATGGTTTTGCCATTCGGTTCCTGTTATTTCTGTAAGCAAAATAAATGTTTTATAGTAATTATTTCTTAAAAAAATAAATAAATTGCTATTTGTCTGGCCGTCGATGCTATCAGCGCCACCTGCATTTCGCCGATTCAGAAGGGTTGTCAAATCATAGTATGGAGTTGAGCAATCAAATACAATATATAATAAATGGTAAAAAAAATATTAATTACAATTTACCTGAAATATGAATATTTCGATTATATATTAAGTATCTACAAATTTGTAGGTAATATTTGACTAAAATATTCATATTTCCAGCGATGTAATAAAAATCTGCCCACTATTTTCAATTTTGTGGCTTCTAAGGTATCACGATATGTATCTAAATATTATATATATATATATATATATATATATATATATATATATATATATATATATATATATATATATATATATATATATATATATATATATATATATATATATATATATATATATATATATATATATATATATATATATATATATATATATATATATATATATATATATATATATATACATACATATATATATATATATATATATATATATATATATATATATATATATATATATATATATATATATATATATATATATATATATATATATATATATATATATATATATATATATATATATATATATATATATATATATATATATATATATATATATATATATATATATATATATATATATATATATATATATATATATATATATATATATATATATATATATATATATATGTATATATATATATATATATATATATATATATATATATATATATATATATATATATATATATATATATATATATATATATATATATATATATATATATATATATATATATATATATATATATATATGTATATATATATATATATATACCTATATATATATATATATATATATATATATATATATATATATATATATATATATATATATATATATATATATAAAGATAAACCCTCCAACCTTTGTTCTAGACAGCTTCTCTTTGACAAAGAGAAGCTGTCTCATTTTATATTCCCGGTTATCGTTGAAATTGAATGGGGAACTTTAGCTGGCTTTGCCAAGTCTGACAAAGAAGACACCTCATAAATACGGAATTATATTCCGTCTGGGTCAATTTATTTGGAGACGATCAATAGGCCGTATGGGACGACCTAAATGGCGAGTCTGGATTATAATAGCGTAAGTATGGTCATTGATTTTAGAGTGTAAATAAAATCAATGATATGGTGTAATAAAACTACACTAGGAAGCAATGAATCTGGGTCACGAAGAATAATCTATTCAATAATTACCACATTATAATAATGAATACTGAATACTAGGAACGCTTCTAACATTTTTTGTGGCAGAACAGAAACAAATGCAAAAACAAATGAAGTGAATTCGTAATTCGATTTTCAAAAGGTTATTTATGTTTATAACCTTTTTGATGGCATTACTTTTCAGCAACCAAAAAGTTTTTTTAGTAGTATTAAATAGTCGATATAATACTTTATATTTGAATAAGTTAGAATTCTTGGTTTCCGAGATATTAATGTTTGTGTTGGTGTCCTGGATTCATGTCTCCCGAGTGTAGTAGCCGACTAAATTTATGTTTATCAGTCTATGTCGACTATTGTATTAGATACCAAGAGTGGATATCAAATGTACAACTAGTACATTTACAACTAGTACATATTAATTTTATAAAACACTCGATCATAACTAGCCTATCTCCTACTTTTGAAAATTTCACTTACTGCTATCCTAATGTACTGTATTATATGATTACTATATTATAACATACTATTGTATTATATCATATTATGTATAATAAATATTATTATTCAATTACTCATACTTCTATTTTGCTCTATCCAAATAACCTTATTAACAACTTATTTAATTATTACTTTTCTTACCCTTATATTATTAATAGCTTTATTATTAAAAAAAATCTACTATCAACGTGTTCATGTTATTTCTGTTAATTTGTAATGAAGGATTGCAAACTGTTCATAGGATAGTAAATTTGTTTGGTTTGTATATGTTTCTAAAATACTAGTATTATATATTTATTATCTGTAAGTTTGCTATAAAATAAAATTAAATTAAAAAAAAATAAACTAGGGTTGTCGACTACAGCGGGCGAGCCCGACACCTCAGGAAGTTTTAACGATTAGTCGTTCTATCTCCCTGGAGTGAGCGCAGAAGGCTATATAAAATGTACAATAAAGGACAATAACGCATGTAGGTAACCTGACATCATCGTTTTCACTTGGAGGTCATTATATCATATACTAGCTGTTGCCCGCGGCGTCGTTTCGCGTAAAGTTTAAAACAGATTTGTTAATTTAAGTAGGGTGGCGTTTATTTGCCTTTTTAGACGCTACCTTTAGTTATATAGATCAAGACGTCCCCCTCAGATGCACGCTACCTATCACGTAGACGTACGCGTCTTGTTCCTCGCCAGCCGCGTTGCCTTCCGCTGAACGCTGACCTTGCTGGGCTAGCATAGTATTCGCTGTGCTTGTACGCGTTACTAATTTCATGGTATATAGTAAATGGCTAATTTTATCTCTATTTAACACCTGTGATGACGGATCAATTTATTTTGATAAGGATTCTTATTTTATTGCTAATGTCTTCAACAAACACTGCCTACTTATTTTTCTAACATTTTTGAGACATATGTAATAAAATATGGCCTATACCACTCGTCGATAATGAAGCTTTCCATTAGTGAAAGAAATTTATAAATCAGATAAGTAGTTTCGGAGATTACCTCCTACATACATACTTACAAACTTACAGTCTTACAAACATTATTTCTTTATAATATTAGTATAAATAATTTTAAATAACACATTTCTTATATTACACGAAATGACAAAATCAAAATCAATTTTTTGTGAAGACAAAACATAAATTTAAACGAGATTAAATTTAAATTTGTTTACATTGTACCTTTGGATCTGTTACTACCTATCAGTATATAATCTCATTGTAGGAATGCTAATATTTTTGTCGCGAGCAATCCACGGACGAAGTTTGGCAACAATGCTGAAAAAGGTTTTTTTTCCTGGGAGGATTATATAATGACATAAAATGAAAAAGAAATAGATTCAAATCTCAGAGTCAAACACTCGAGAAAAACTTTAAGAATATTGAAAATCTTTAGATTTTTTTTTAGTTTTATATTAATATTTGAAAAAAAACTGTTTCTTTTTTGTTTTACTGAAAAATCGATGGATTATAAAAGATTTCCCACCTCTTTTCTGTATTTATCAAATCACTGATTAAAAAAATTACAATGGAATATATTATTTTAAAATTCAGAATCATACATTCATTACAGTTATTTTGGCTCGCTTTTATCGATATTTCTCAGCGTATTCGACATAAGCTATAGAAGATTCTTATATAAAACTTTAGACATATGATACTTTAGACCCTTATGTAACTATATGTATAACGTGTAGTGAAACATTTGTAATATTAGCTTTTATTTTGATCATGCGAAGGGATGTTAAGAATGGCCTAACTTCTCCATTATATCATATCCTACCGGATGTACCAAATATAATTAATCTTACGTTTCAAAACTAAGATTGTAACCAAAAAATCTAAATTAACGAATTTCGATCGTCGCAAGTAGATACTTGAACTTGGAACGAGTACTTTACAGTATATTTTTTTATGTTAGAAATTTTAAAAAATGATCACTTCGAATCACGTCCACGTAAGATGTTTTCTCTCTTATCTCCTTTGTCGTTCGTATTGATTTCGAGTTAGAGGTACGTGACCTGTCAATTGAGGTGGCGCCCCAATTATATTTTGCACACCTGGCAAATACAGGTCAGGAGCCAGCGCGCGTCCTGTGAATCTCAGCCGAGCCGCAGCTGACGACCCCCCTCTGCTAGTGCATTAACCTTTGACCTGGATCTGGATGCGACACAGCCGTTCCAGGTTGACATAGTCACGTGCTCAATTGAAATACTTCCGCGGCAGAGCCTGTGTATGCTCTCCGCGCGACAGGCTGACGAGTGATATAATCGGTGTCATAATGAGTAGGCAAAACTGTCTGTCGACACATCTAGTAGCAGATCAAATCGCTAGTATTATTTGATGAATATTAGAATAAAATACTATACCTATACACCATCCATTTCCATACATCGTCTCGAAACATCTTATATCATGGATATCCTCTAGTAATACTCCGGGTATAAAACTGGTCAAGCCTTGCCCGAGGCCGATTCAAAGATTCGTTTTGAAATACGTGGCCTTTGTGTAAGATAAGTAGGCACTCGTATATAGGTCGACCAAGTCGGTTAGACCAAAATAAAAAGACAACATTAACCCGATTTTATTTTCCAGAAAACTTACAGATTTTTATAATTAATAATTAAACATATTATGCAAAACTAAGGTCAGTTAAAAGTTTTCACAATTAAACTAGACATATTGCTACAGCGCAAAAAATACAGTTTTTAAATGGATGATAGTTTTAGATTTCTCTCGAGTCGCTCCTTCTTCTGTTTGCCGTTTACTTCGATTCTTTTCATACTTCAGTTTCATTTAAGCAGAATTCTTGAAAAATTTTGATTTTCCAAATTTCAAAATGTACGTATCTTCGGTTCTAATTCAAGCCAATATCGCTTCAGGTTCAGGTAGAGCCTATCAATCGCTTTCCAACGATATTTCGGTCGCAGTCCTAGCTTCTACATCTTAGACACTATATTTGTTAAAGTAAGATAGAGTAGATCATGACTGCAATAATTTGATCGTATCCCACTTTTTTTATTGTAAATACACAGCTTTATAAATGTATATTACAATATCATACATTTAATTTTGCGAGCATCCATATACATTTATATTATAATACATTATTATTTAGATAATAAATATTATAAAACGCTGCTCTCCAGATAAATAAATTTAGAAAATGAAAAAATAAATGTAGGTAAGTTTATATCGTCTTGCCATTTAAACAAAACCATAGGTATAGGTAAGTAGTTATAAATAGAAATAATCATTTTAAGTAAGTACAAATTTAAATCAACTGAAATAATCTAGTGACTATGTATTATAATATTATACCCGTGTGTATTTTTAATAATTTTTTTACTTCATTATTATTATTTTATTATCACTCGTTACTTTGAATATTCTGGATTATTCTTGACGATTTTTTAAATACTTTTTTGTAACTCTATTTTGAATGTTATTGATGATTTTTTGTTATAATTTGATTTTAAATTACTGCAATTTTATTGATATTTTTTATGACATTTTGTTCAAATTTTATGTAGGTAGGTAATTAAGGTAATTTTCTTGCAATTAGGTAGGATAATATTTATTAGATTTATGAAGATGATAATAATTAAAATAATTTGTCTAACTTATAACAGGCGGAAATCTTGTTAGGTTTTTGACATCTGTAAATTATAACTATTGTCAATTTGAATTGAATTAATTAATTCGAATTTAAATTTTACATGAAATATTACTATGTGGGATACGATAATTATTGTGGGCTGTAAAGAAACATAACCTACCGTATTTTGTTTTAAATTTGCTCATAAAAAATTAAAGTACGATAAAATGTTCGATAAAATAATTTAATACGCACGTAATATTTTACAAAAGTGTGGAATACCAGCTTTTGCATGGAAGGTTCCGAAATGGGGTACGAGTCGCGGCAGGTTAAGATTATGAAAGACATAACTCACCTCGATGGCGACGGTTTCAGCTATAAAGCGGAGAATGGCGGAAATTGAGGGCTCTTCATTTCATTAATAACTAAAGTAACCTCCAGCAAAATTGACATCCCCCGTTGTGACTGAAATCCTTTAAAAAGTTTAACGGATAAAAGAAAGGCGGAGAAACAGAGAAAGTGGGAAGAGATAAATAATAAAGAAGGTAGGTCGACTGAAGGCCTTGGCGTAATGGCCATTAGGAGGAAGGATGTCACGCTAGAATTTTCCCTGTAGGGTATCATCACCCTTTTCGTGAAATGTCACGCTCGAGGAGCGAAGTAGAGAACGACACGCGATCGAATTTCGGTCGCGTAACATAAGCGCGGCTCAGAGAGGGATACTTTTAACTACTCAAAACAGCTGAAAAAGAGGTGTAGATTGCAGGAAGTCGGATGTTTTAATTTATGGCAAAATTGCTATGTTTACGCTACTGAAAAATATATTGAGTTTTCGACCTACGGTAGCCAAAAACATTTTTTTGCACAATATCTCTCTACCATTATGCTCTGAAATAAAATAGCCAAAGTCAGTTTTTTAGATCGCAACCCCCTTTTCGGTAATAAACAAATAAAACTCTTACATGACCCCCCCCCCCCCCCCCCCCACCTCTTAGACCTCAAATTTATTTATTTATTTAAGAATTAATTACTATAAAATATTGATTAGCTTACAAAAATAACAGGAACCGAATGGCAAAACCTTAACCTTTTGCTTATTTGTTTCTGTCACCCAACTGGACTAGCCCGTTCTAGGGCGGACAGGACTCCAATATTACAATTAGTTCTCTCGAATCCTTTTTAGTCTCATCCACAGTTGTAACTAACTGTAAGCATTCATTCATTTTTTAATGCAAAAGAACTGACGAAAACCACATTAATTACAAATGTTTTTCACTTTCGAAGCTGTACTTACCTGCTTTCCTCTTAGATAAACATAAATTCTTCTACCCCTAAATTGTCAAAGCTTTCGTTTCAATTCAGTTTCAAAACAATATTAAGCAAAGGGACAAATGAAAGCACATAAATTGAAGCAAGGCCATTGTTAGGTACTTGAAACGAGAAAAGTCTCGGGAGTAAATATTTACATTCCAGCTCGAGTAAACGTATCTGACCCATTTGAATATCTTAGGAAATTTCCAAAACAGCCCGCCGAAGTAGCCGGAAAAATTTGTCGCCGCCTTAGCACGAAGTTGCGTAGGCGGAAAAGCGGTTCGGGCAGAAAGGGCTGGGAAAGGTTTGGGCGGAATGGCCGACCGTAAGTGGGGCCGTTACGACAACCGAAAATATTCAGTCTCGGCTTATACTTGGCATAGAACCCATAGGCGGACACTATTGCAGATACAAGCCCTGAAACAAATTGACTACCTACCTGGAAAACACACGGTGAAGGGATGGAGATCTTTTTACACGACTGCCCAACGAAAATGATTGTAATGTGTTCAGGGTTCATTTATGTATGTTTTCCGTTTCTTTATTCCACAACTACTTTGAAACGCCTATATCGATTTAAAAGTAGAAATTCTATGTCATCCCGAGTGTCATAGGTCACCTTATCTGTCCAAATATCAAGTAAATAGTTGTCTAAATGTCCAAATGTCAACAAATTAACATAAGTATTATATAGTGTTCTGTCAAATGAAAGGTCTGATCGAGTACATTCCGGAAATATACATGTATTTATATACATAGATATATACATAAACCACTAATAATTCATAAAAAACCGTAATAAAAATAATTATAAATACAATAGTTCACTTTCTGTAACGGCAGTCGTGATTCTTAGCTTTTTTTATATATTTACTTGTCTACAAGTATTATTGAAAGGATCGATTGGTATGTGTATTATGCATGTCATAAACTAAAAGCTCTTATAGGCTCTAGTGATTCTCGCATTAAAAGTCAAATATTACAACTTCATGGAATACAACAGCTCGTGGCGTAGGGTTTGATTATTGATTGTAACGTTGATTATATAGCGTATTCGTTCGCTCTACATCGTACTACAATTTGGCAGCCAGGATTTTACTTCGAAACAGCGTGTAGACAGCACATTTAGTTCCAAAACTTTATTTATCTTCTATTATTACGTTAAATGTGGCGACTTTCTTAGCTTAAAATAAAAACATGTCAATTTTTTATTTGGTATACAGGCTGGAATACGTAATAATTACGCACTTTAAAGTTCAAATAGACTAATAGATGGCATTATATATTTCCGTATTATTTCTATAGTGTAATCGGCCTAACTAAAATATGCGATTGATGGCACTAATGATTGAATGTTATTATTGTTATCATTTGTTAAATTATTGTTTTCTGTAATCAATCAGTACTTTATTAAAAATAATCAATAATATTATAGATGACCAAATAAATTGCTATTTGTTTCGCTAACAATCCTATTGCCATTTAAATTTCGCTGTTTCAGAAGGGTTGCCAAATCGTACTATGAACTTGGGCGATATAATACAATATATGGTCAATGATTATAATAAACTGACCCATACATTTATCTACACAGCCGAAATTCCCAGTAAAAAGATAGCAAATATTTTTATGGCCACTCGGAATAATGGCCGATATCCGATTACAGACAAAGGGACGCCTGAGGGTTGATATATCAAATTGCCCTGACATAACAAGATATCAATCACCGCGGCTAGATCCTATTTTATTTAAAAAGTCAATAAATAGTCCATTCAAGTGGCATTTTCCGTTGCAAAAGGTAGCGTAGTTCTGATTTTAGCAGGGTTATAAAGTTTCGGCTCCTTGATGATAATATAGTGAGTTTTCGATTCCGCCGCTAGCCGCCCATCTTCGAAAAATAACTACTAAAATTTATCTGTACACAATATCTCTCTACCAGTATACTGAAGAACAAAATAGAGTTAGTGAATATTAAAGAGGGGGGAAATCTGCACATTCGCTTCTTTAACATTTTTTTGGCACATGAAAGTTTCCACATAAATGCTTGGGACTGAACACGTACAAGGAGAGACTGAATCACTTCAATATTGCTTCACTGGAGAACCGCCGTACCACCGCAGACATGGTATTATTACATAAAATTATCCACAACAACGTGGACAACCCGTATTTCACACAGAATCTATCTTTTCACGTACCACCACGCGTGGCTCGCATTCCCCGTACCTTCGAAGTCCCGCGCGTCTGTACTAGGTATTCCCAGACTTCCATTATGTACCGATTAATGTCAACTTACGATAATCATTTCCAGAATATCGACCTATTTAACATGAACGAGAATGTAAACAGAGCATATACTTAAAATTAATCGAAAATGCGACATAGACATTTCACATGGGATACTTATGTCTTGGGAACTATTTGGTTTTCATTATTTGTTCTTTAACTTATTTTTAATAAATTAAAAAAAAAAGGTATAAATATATTTATAGATATATATTTATTGTAAGAGTCATTTGTATTCTACACATTTCTTTTTATGTGATGCAGAAATTTTCTTATTTTTTGTACTTCACATTAATACTTAAAATCTATTGACACCCATTCCTTCCTATTCCTTTCCTTTTCCTCTCCTAACCCCCACAGTATGCACTGTGCTTATTGGAGACACTATTGTTGAAAGCATGTCCTCGGCCATAAATATTGTATTTAATGTAATCGTAATATTTTTTGTTGCGCTGTATGTTTTCATTGTTAAATAAATAAATAAAAAAAAGAATAATCAGTAGGTAACAAAAGGGAATTCATGAAAAACTGATATTGTTAGTATTTATTTATAAAATTTACCAAAAACTTTCGGCGCATTTTTTAACGCGCGAAGGCTAGCTTTCGCTTACGCTTATTGAAAAAAGTTCGTAATAAAACAGCAAAAAAAATCTAGGATCTGTATGAGCAACTTGAGTTTTAGAGGTATTTTTTAAGAACGAAAACCTAGGTAGGTATTCTAACTATGCGGAAGTTACAAGTATCCTGTTCCACTATGGAAATCTTAATTACCTTATGACTAATGCCATACATGCGTTAAACATAGCGAGTTCATGGTTCACAGAAAATAAGTTCTTGCTAAATGCAAGCAAGTAAATATTTAAAAAATAATAAAAAACACGACTGACGTTACAGAAAGTGAACTATTGTCTTTAAAATTATTTTTGTTACGGTTTTTTTAATTTATTTATTTATTTATTTATTTTCAGGAAAACCAACAGCTAATTATAATTTAACAATGCCGGAGTAACATACCAGAGAGCCAATTAAAGGTTTTCACGTTTAAATAACGTTGTAGAAACATATGTGATCTTTCAATTAAAGCTATCGATTAAGAATGCATCAAAAATTATTCAACAATTAATGCTAAAAAATTCACTGTTCAGCCGCTGCCTAGCTGAGTTAACACTCGTACAGAATAGATCAAAGTCAAAGCGTTTAATCATGTCATTGAAATTGTCACTTGTTCGCCACAGAAATGCATTTTGCCTATAGTTGGTACCAGCATGAGGAACATGAAGAGCAGGGTTAAATCTATTGAGTTTGGAAGGAACACGGAGATTAATTTTATTTAGTAAGTCAGGACAGTTAATATTATTGGAGGTAATTTTTAGCAACAAGGTTAAGTCCGCGGTTTCACGCCGCTTAATCAAGGGGAGGATATGAAATTTCTTGCATAAATTGAAATAGTTAGATGAGCTGTATGGGATTTTCAGACGGAAGCAGAGATATTTCACGAACTTCATTTGAATGCGCTCGATTCTGTTTATATATTTGTCATAACAAGGGTTCCATACCTGAGATGCATATTCCAAGATGCTTCTGACAAAAGTGCAGTAAAGGATCTTGAAAGTTTTAGCACGGTGAAAGCAAGCTGCACTCCTCATAACAAAACCTAAAGCTTTGGAAGCTTTAGAAACAATAGATTGAACGTGATTATCGAATAATCAAATATTTGTGAAATATATTAATGAAATATTTGTGGTTTATGTATTTATACATATAGATACATAGATGTATATTTCCGGAATGTACTTAATCAGACCTTTTAGTTGACACTAAACACGATATATTTAAGTTATAATAATTTATTGACATTTGGACATTTAGACAAGTAGTTTTTGCCATATATGGACAGTTTAGATACATTATGACACTCAGGATGACATAACGATTCTAACAATAACACACTTCTAAATCGGTTTAGTCGTTTAGAAGTTACGGTGAAATAAAAAATCAGGATTTCATTATTCATACTGTATTTTTTCCGAGTGCAATTGCGTAGTTGTATAATTTCCAAAATGTTGTATCGGAATAAATTCGTTAGAACCAAAAACGGTTATTTAAAAATCGGTAATATGTTGTGGACAGTAATAATTAAACATTTGCAGAATTAATTTGCTTAATTAATGTTCCAAATATTTATCTTGGAATATTAAGTTACGTTACTAGGCCTACCAGATCTATTCCTGACGGTCGCGAAGAGGAAGAACGAAAGAAGCTAAACTGTCAAATGACGAATGTCAACACGCACTGCGAACACGGCGATTTATATTAAAGACGCTGCTTTCTCCTTATATGAGAGTCGGGAGAACAAAACTATGACACTCGGGAGAACAAAACTATTCTAACAATACATCACACTTCTAAATCGGTTCAAGCGTTTAGAAATTATGGTGGAATAAAGAAACGGAAAACATACATAGATGAATCCTGAACACATAATTTTCCTCTTTTGTCAGTCGTGTAAAAAGGCCGTAGCAATGCACTTCACATCAAAATACAAAACGTCTACTATTTCATTTAAAATGTCAATTATTCTACTGTAGAGTTAAGCAAATCCACGAAGTTCCTATGTAGGTATCATTATCAATTATCACATGATATGGAAAATCCATATCAATGAACTATGTAATGCGCTCTCTTCGGCAATATACACCACAAATATATTAAGTTCTTAGCTGGCGAAAGCTCTGTAATAACTGCTTATTATGCCTATTTTCATCCGTATGACGTATGGTATATTAATATGGGGGAATGCTTCAGATAGTTGTAGGGTTTTCATTTTGCAGAAATTGCACTGAGAGTGATCTTTTTTTCGGCTAGTTTGACTGCACTAAAATTATTTTCGGTCTTTTCGTGTATACTGTGTTGATCTTCGTTCCTACTGTGCTCACCATTATTTAACGAATAAATAAACCCCTCATAGTCGGCCGCATACCGCGAAAGGTTCATTATTGTTTTTGTCCGCAAAGCGGTAGTAAACAACTGCAGATTCACTGCTTGAGCTCGCAGTGTTTTTCATGAACCGCTTAATGAAAGCGCCTCATTGTGTGCGGCTAGGGTTACCATCTGTAAAATATACATCGACACGACAATGTGTTTAAATATTCTGTGGCTCGGTAGTTCAATAAATATTTTAGGAAAATACTTCGATATTGGACTGACACAAACTAGAGTTGTCAAATACAGCGGGCGAGCCCGTCACCTCAGGAAGTTTTAATGATTAGTCGTTCTGTCTTCCTGAAGTGAGCGCAAAAGACTTGGACAAAAAACAGTCCACCATCAAGCTCCGCCACAAACCCGTAAGAGGCCAACGCCTTAAGAGGGTGTTGCACGAAATTTCTCAAATTAGGGTCTAGCGTTTTAGTTATTCCGCTAAAACTACGCTAATAAAAGCAGTGACAAAAAACACTCGTTTTTATCAATAAGTCATTTATAAGGTGAGCTAATAAATTTGGCAATAGTTTGCGTAGTTTTTTATAAAAACACCCGAGAAAATATACAAAAATGGGCGCGGGGTTTTAGTCCTCACTGAGAAAATAATAACTAATTAGAATTACAAATTATTATAAAAGAAAGTTAAATGACATATCTTCACTATAAAATATTTAAATTTCAATTATTGTAATAGGATTTTATACAATAAATCCCAGAAAATCAGGTATCAGATTCTCCATACATTTTTTGTATGGGCTGGTCGCGTTAATAAATACACAGGCGCGCTATGAAATAGATTCACTTCCCTGCTGCTATTGGAAGCGGGAGCACGTCTTTTTCGGTTAGCTCTTATCAGTTCCCGCTCACGTAATATTTTATTCTTCTACACCGCAGTGCCGCGTCGTCACGCATCGTCACGAGAAAGCAAACAGCAGTAAGTATTTTATTTTTTATATTTGTTTTTTATTAATGGATGTTTATGCCATCTTTGTTATAACTTATTATAATACTCTACATGTATTTTAGTTAATGGGGAAGCGCAAGAAAACATATTTCGTTTTTTGAGAAACGCCATAGAATCAGCGTGAAATTTCTGTCTGAAGACATGAGAAAGCGATGTTGTTTTCAGTCCGAGATATAAGAAAATGAGATAGTTTTAAACCCCAAGATTCGATCGATACGATGCTCATTATATAAAAAATAGATCGACTCCAATAAGCGTAAAACAATTGAAAATATTTTCTGAAGGGACCACTATTCGAAACTTGTAATCTCGAATAGTTTAGTTAATTTGCGTGAATAACCTGAAATTCAATAAAAAAATACAGAAAGACGCATAAACCATGCGCCATAACGCATGTACAGGTAGAATATTGATTTTGAATATTGATTTTGAAAAGCAGTTTCGCCATCAGGAGTGAGCAACGAAGGACATTTCGGCATGCAGATGTAACATTTTCGTAAGTTGAAAATAAGTGGTTGGCTGTAAGATATTTAGCTTATAAAGAGCATTGATAGGATATGCACTGATTTAAGGTTGCGACACGTCATTTAAACCAGAAAAAGCACGGGAATTTTAAAATCAAATAGTCTTTGAAAATATTCAAAACTATAGAATACTTATAAATATTTTGAAACTATAGAAAAATAAAATAATTTAAAAATCATTTTAAAATCAAATAGTCTTTGAAAATATTCAAAACTATAGAATACTTAGAAATATTTTGAAACCATAGAAAATTAAAAAAAATTGAAAATCATTTTAAAATCTAATAGTTTTTGAAAATATTCAAAACTATAGAATACTTTGAAATATTTTGAAACCATAGAAAAATAAAATAATTTGAAAATCATTTTAAAGTCAAATAGTCTTTGAAAATATTCAAAACTACAGAATACTTAGAAATATTTTAAAACCATAGAAAAATAAAATCCTTTGAAAAACATTTTAAAATCAAATAGGCTTTGAAAATGTTCAATGTCATAGATATTCAATAGTATAGAGAGAGTTTAAAAAAAATTGAAACTTGAGTTTTTTTATTTTTATTTATTTTAACTTCATCTCATACATTGTTCACCTTGATCGATCAGCAGAAAATTTTCATCTCATCATTGCGTCACATCACAAAAATAACAATTTTCAATCACATTAATTTTCAATCGCTACGTTACGTTATTTAAAATATTAAATTTAAAATTATCGCAGAGTTCGGAAGACCACCACGGGGCCGCGAAACCACCGCGGGGTTTCTTCCGCCCTACTACGGCATCACAGGAAGACTCGATGGCCGCATTAAGTGCGACACACAAGTCCTCTGCGGTACTACTATTAGACGGCGATGGAAAGGCCTCAAGAATCTCGCAGAGGACTTCACCAAACCGGTCCCAGTTAATGTCGCCGGTTCGGTATCGCCACTCGGATTGTGGCGTGGGGGGAACGCGACGGCCGATGCCAAATGTCACCAGTCTGCGGTCCGAAGAAGAAAGGTGCTCGTGAACTTTCCAATTGTTCATCCAACGGGCGAATCCCGGGGAGCACAGAGTGAAATCCACAAAACTCCTCTTCGAGACTGTTTAAAAGTGGCATTCATTAATTTATTTCTTCATTATTTTTAATTACATATTTGAAGTTGTTCAAAAATATATAATCACATTAAGCCGCGAAATCTATCTGTACCTTCTTTCCGTCGGAAGTAGTTTATTTATAAAGGTAACTGCTTTTTGAAATAATTAAAGTTTTGGTGTAGCTATTTATACCTATAATAATTACTGTTTTTTTATCATTCTCGACATACATTTTATCCTCGTACTGATTGTCGCCGGTTCGGTATCGCCACTCGGATTGTGGCGTGGGGGGAACGCGACGGCCGATGCCAAATGTCACCAGTCTGCGGTCCGAAGAAGAAAGGTGCTCGTGAACTTTCCAATTGTTCATCCAACGGGCGAATCCCGGGGAGCACAGAGTGAAATCCACAAAACTCCTCTTCGAGACTGTTTAAAAGTGGCATTCATTAATTTATTTCTTTATTAATTTTAATTACATATTTGAAGTTGTTCAAAAATATATAATCACATTAAGCCGCGAAATCTATCTGTACCTTCTTTCCGTCGGAAGTAGTTTATTTATAAAGGTAACTGCTTTTTGAAATAATTAAAGTTTTGGTGTAGCTATTTATACCTATAATAATTACTGTTTTTTTATCATTCTCGACATACATTTTATCCTCGTACTGATGAGAACAACAATGTTATAATTGTTTTAAGCATTATCCATTTTTATTTCTTTACTCAGAATCATAAAGTATCTGCTATCCTGATTGTGGAAGCGGTTCGTCTCATATTTTGAAAGAATACTGTAAATTGGGATAAAAGCAAATCCTTTTGCACACGTGTGTTCATTAGACCAAAATAGTTGATTTGACCTGCCGCTCCGACAATTTGGCCCAGGGGACTCGAAATGGGGGCAATTTTCCAAGATGGCCGCTAATAAACCAAAATGATTACTCTCGTGCTGATTTTAAAGACCCATGGGTCTTTTTCGGTTATTTTGGCGTCGTACATTTCAAAAATGATGCTGAAAATATAAAGATAAATAAATATAAATAAATAATTCCTCACAAACAAGGTAGAATGTTTACAATCATTTATATATAGTGTAGAATAAAACGGCCACGGTACATTTATTTTGACCAGTTCTGATGATGACACCGAGTACAAAAGTTTAAGTTTTCTGGCCAAAAGTACAAATATGTTCAAATCGGTTCAAAATACGTTCAAAGGTTGTTCAAAACACATGTAGTCGTCATGAAATCGAAGACTATCGCGGTTGTTTGACATTATAAATAGGATAGAAAACGAATTTACCGCGTGAAATTTGTAGGACCCGACGTTTCGGTGACGTTGCAGCCGCCGTTGTCAAGGGTAAACAGTTTACCCTTGACAACGGCGGCTGCAACGTCACCGAAACGTCGGGTCCTACAAATTTCACGCGGTAAATTCGTTTTCTATCCTATTTATAATGTAGTCGTCATATTTGAGCCAGCGACTACAAATTCAAAGTCAAAGACCCATTCACATATTCTATATTATATAGTTCAAATTTTCCATGTTTTCTGGGTAGCAAATTTCAGAAATTACTTACAGCATACACAAAATTATTCTCTCGTTTGACTTTTTTGACAGTTTTGACTATAGATTCGTCTTTTCCAGTGTGCAAATACTCGAAGAAGACGCGTATAACATAACGGTAACGTGAAAGTAAATACTCGTTAAAAATGTTTATAATCCTGTTCAAAATTAACTAAAGTTATTTTTATTGCCATATTTGAAATATACGACCCCAAAATAGCCGAAAAGGCCCATGGGTCATTAAAATCAGCATGAGAAAAATCATTTTGGTTTATTAGCGACCATCTTGAAAAACGGCCGCTATTTTGAGTCCGCTGGGCCAAATATGTCGGAACGGCGGGTCAAATCGACCATTTTGGTCTAATAAATACGTGTGCAAAAGGATTTGCTTTTATCACAATTTGCAGTTTTTGTTATTTGCAATTTGCTATGAGCAATAAAATTATAAAATTCGGGTTACATCGCTTTGGTGGGTGACTGTCTGTTCAGCGTTATCAATGTATGCGATTTAGTCACACCTGCGTGGCCGCCGCCGGCAAGCGTAAATTACCTACATTTGTGTAGCGGCATAGGCTCGGAGCCCTCTTAACAGCGAGATAGCCAGGAATGCTACCCAGCGGGCTTACACCCACGCCCTTACTTCCAATTGCGACCAGATTACTTCAGTCTCTCGATTGTGTTATTCAATCTCGTTACGAGTTACTTCAATCTCGTTACGAGTTCGAGGTCGCTTGCGCGGTCCTCTCCCTTACGAAGCTGTGAAACGGTGTATGCCGAATTTATCGCGGACCACGGCATCCTTTGCCCGGCTGTTCACCCGGGATCGGGTAGCCGATGGTCGTTTCAAGAGCAGTCGCCGTAAGGTCCGCAACCACCCCTCTATAGGAAACAATACTGCCTCCAGACTCCCCCGACTGTTAGTCAGAGTGCGCAATCGATTGGCAATGCCGCACGAAGCGCAGACCGTCCAGGAGCGCCAGAAGATTGATTCCTAGGGGAAACTAACCATAAGCCCAGAGTCCTACCCAGGCTCGCACTTCATGCGTGGAGGCCGTCGGATGGGTGTTGACCCGTGAGTGTGACCAACCCTGAACAGAATGGGTATTCGGGGCCAACTCAGCAGGGGCCCCTTAGCTCCCACAGCTTTGACAGATCCGCGCGTAACCGTTTCGACCCCCATACATATTATATAAAAATATAATATACATGATTAACAAAATTAATTACTAGGTAACAATAGGAAATTTCTGACAAACGATTTTGACACTATTTATTCACAAAATCGAACAAAAAGTTGCGGCGCAGTTTTTTGGCGCGAAGGCTGACTTCAGAGCGGTTAAAAATGCCTGATTTAGTGGTTAATTAGTAAACGACGAACACATTTTTATACACATAATTTACACATCCCTGACTATAAATCACCTATATATGTATACAAGAGTGAATTCAGATTGTTATTTTTATTAAGTAATATTTTTTCTTTGGATTTATTTTATAATTATTTTCGACTTCATTAATTATTTAATTAATATTTAGATTTTTTGAAATCATTATTTTCTTTGTTTTTTTAATTCTTTGTGACAATGTTGTATTCATATTGATCATAGCTTATGAAGCCAATTGATTACAAGACATATTCTTCATAAAATTACCTTTTAAAATGCTATAAAATCGTCTACCTTGGAATAGTCTCTGCCTAGTTAGGAGTGACGCAGAATCATTGTGTTTAAATATTTCTTATATATTTTCTTGAACAAAAGAAATATCTAAGTTACTTATGTAGGTAGTAGTGTTGTATGCTATAAATTAATTACATTAGATTGCACCACCCTAGCCAAGTGTTACCTTGACACGATCCATCGATATACCAGAGGGACGATATCGATATACCAGGGACGTCGATATACGACGGAGCACATTATGAATGTGTTGGATAGGAACAACTTATCCAAAAATAGGGAGGATATGGGAATAATCGATCGGCACTAAACAACCTAAAGCCATCATTGGCATAATATGTCAATTATGTGAGTTACGAAATAGGTTGAGGGAGGTAGAGTATCTTCTAAATATACTAACTATTTCCTAACTCACATATTATGTGAGTTAGGAAATAGGTTCAGGGAGGTAGACTATCTCCTAATTTTCTTAGTCTTTTTCGCTATGTTGTTGAGTATCGTTGTCTTCCGACCAATATTCTTCCAGATCTTATTAAAATATTGCTGTAGCTGTCTTCTATATTTTCACCATATCTGCCTTTTCTCCCATTCTTTCAACGTTACGTTCTAGTATTTCATGTCATGTTTCAGTGGGTTATTTCCAGAACTAACAGTCGGACTTGGAAAATTCTTTTTTGAAGAAGGTTATAGGCTATTTAACATCCCGCCACGACACTGCAATGAGCAGAGCAAAAAGAACGCTTAACGAAAACTAAGTAATGCCACGGCCAGCCGTTGCGACGCGGTAGGTCAGGGGACGAGGGCGGCTGCCCGATGAGAACCGAGCATTTCCGAGAAGAGCCGAAATGTGCATGCCTTATTTAGATAAGATTACGGCGAAAACTAGTATATACTAATACGACACGAAAATATGACTAAAATATTGTCTATGACGAAGTACTCTAAATTATTTATACATAATCCGACTTCTTTTAAATTAAACGGCGGGTGAAACTGCGGTGCAGAGCTAGTAAACTATAAAATACTAAGAAATATAAGCATTAATGGAAGGATGTGGTAAAATTGGCAAATACCTACTTTAAACGAAATAATGGTAACCCTACTGGTGCGGCTCTTTTGCCCAAGCGGACAACTATTTGCATTTGAATCACATCTTGGACGGAGTTTGCACGTGATATTTTATGAAAAGGCGTAGCCGTTAATGAAAACGACCCTTTTCAGCCATGCTTCTGTTGGGTATGCCGTGTTTAATTGCTGTGCGGATGCCGCACTCAATGTTGTGCTGAATGCCGTATGAATGTACATATTTTTAAATGTAGAGCGGCTTTTACAGACAACAAAAGGTGGTAAAATGATTTCTCAATATTGTGCACCCTAGACGTGTTATATAATATTTAAATCTGCTTATTGTTGATTTTTTGAGGGGAATATCCATGTAATTTATTTTATACATTACTGTGGGTGTAAATATTGCTTCCTTGCTAGGGTAAAAGTGGGATAGTTGTCCCAGGAGCCGTCGTCGATCTTTATTTTTAGACTCGATTATTGATTGTAACGTTGATTATATAGCGTATTCGATCGCTCTACGTCGTACTACAATTTGTCTACCAGGATTTTACTTGGAAACCCAACGTGTAGACAGCACATTTAGTTCCAAAACTGTATTTATCTTCTATTATTACGTTAAATGTGGCGAGTTTCTTAGCATAAAACAAAAACATGTCAATTTTTAATTTGGTATACAGGTTGGAATACGTAATAATTACGCACTTTAAAGTTTAAATAGACTAATAAAATGCATTATATATTTCCGTATTATTTCTATGGTGTAATCGGCCTAAATAAAAAATGCGATTGATAGCACTAATGATTGAATGTTATTATTGTTATCATTTGTTAAATTATTGTTTTTTTGTAATGCCGTATGAATGTACATATTTTTAAATGCAGAGCGGCTTTTAAAGACCACAAAAGGTGGTAAAATGATTTCTCAATATATTTGTGCACCTTAGACGTGCTATATAATATTTAAATCTGCTTATTGTTGATTTTTTGAGGGGAATATCGGTGTAATTTATTGTATACGTTACTGTGGGTGTAAATATTGCTTCCTTGCTAGGGTAAAAGTGGGATAGTTGTCCCAGGGGCCGTCGTCGATCTTTATTTTTAGACAGGTGACAAGTGCAATCTTCGCGATTGCCGCTCAAACACTAGAGGGGCAGGGGGTTGTACTTTGCTTATAAGTATTAGCTGCGACCGTATCATGTTTGCAAGTCCTTATTTTGAAGTATGGAGAGTCTATCCTCCTGTAGCAACTATCCCACTTTTACCCTATGCAAGATTTAAACTCATTTTTTTGAGGTTATACAATGTATTTTTTTTCCTCCATGTTTTGTGTGTGTGAAGCTACACTGGACAGTGGACAGATACGGGGATATTATGGAGAAGTGTTCAATATATACCCTTTGGGTCTAGTGTACTCCATTTGTAATTTGATTTTATATGTCGTCCAAGTTATTCAGCCAAAAGATTAATTCGGAGGAAAATTTCATCCCCGAAACAGAATGTCGTTTGTGTATCCAACGATGTAGAAGACAAAGCCGTAGTTGCTTTGGAGGATATAAACAGAGTGATTCCCTTGCTATCAGCTGGGAGGGGTAAACATTTCTTTAGTTTAACAGACTATCACAATTTACTAACCTACGTTAAATATTTCCACAGCTTTTGACAATATTGACACATCAAATATTGACACAGCGAGTTCAGATTTTATTATTGTTCACTTATATTATCTTTTGCTTTATACCTGTATTAATTTTACATTTCTACTTATAATTTTATTTACATTCACAAATGTACGTATGTAATTTTAGTTCTCATTTTCAACGGCAAGTTACTGTAAAATTAACATATTTAGTTACTATTGCATAATCAATAAATATGTTTAAAATAGAATAGAATAACTTTATTATGCTATAAAAACATTACTTAATGAATATAACACATATAAAAAGACAAGTTATGCACAAATGGCGGACTTATCGCTATATCGATCGCTATCCCTATATCGCTATATCGCCTAAAATGTACTTTTTGTTGTATTTTTGTAATAAATCCAAACTATCTAATTTATATTTTATTCTTCAGTTTAGATTTGTGAAAAAAAACGACATTTGTTAGACTAACCCTTTTACTAAATTTAAAAAATCGTTTAAAAAAGTTTAATTAATTGCGTCTGTTTGCGCGACAACTAACACTAACATAAAGTATAACATAGCATAGCTAAATACAGAGATCTAGTTGTGTGTGCGATGTCGCCTCTCTTTGGATACGCTAGCATATTTTTATGCATAAACCTATTATATTTTTCGCTGTCTTTCTATGTTTGTTTCATGTCCTGGTTTTTTTTGTACATTGCTTTATAAAATAAAAAAAAAATTAAAATGTCCGGCTCGTTTAAGATCTTACCCCATATACGAGGATATATCGAACACTTTCACTTCCTTGGTATTTTAGTCCTAGATTCGTATAAAGGAATTTGAGAAAAATCTTTTATGCTGAAACGAAAACCTAGTTTCGATGTTATTTAACGACACATATATCATTATGATACATATTTTCCCCAGCTTGCAAATAAAGCTTAAACCAAAATTGTCCAATCCATACCCGGTGTCCCTGCTGTGTCTTTAAAAGGTCACTCAGATAACGTTATATCGGAGATTAATTAGTAAAGGGGTTTTAATCAGTAGTTTAATTTAATCAGTAGTTTGATTTAGTAGATTTTATTACTACTTTTATAAAAAAAACAGAACGCCATAATAAAACGACAATGCAATATTCGCATATTATGCGACGACATGGCCTAATCAATAATAATTTCCGCATTACGATATTTTCATACCACAGTAGTTTTATTGATTTATTTAATTTAGAAGATTTTTAAAAAAATATAGAAAAAAAACGGCTGTGTCACCCCGAGAAATTCCCGGCAAGTAGTCGAGGAGGGATTTCATCTAATTATTAATTTCATAAATAAAATAGCCCTCTCCTGGCCGGCGGCTGAACCCGTCTGGGTTCCGTTACACAACCGCCTCTGGCGGCGCGGTTCGTTTCTCGGCTAGCTTCGTGCGGCTCGTTGTTAATATTTGATTAAAATATATGGCGCAATTTAAATATTATTATTGCAGCTTGTATATGAGATATTTCAACTAAACTTTCACAGCGTGATTTCGGTCCAATAAGGCATGTGTGTGCCAAATTATCAAGTTTGTAAGTACAATATTTTGAGGATCATATATGACTAGTGTGCCCCTCGGTCGGTGGACCGATTTCAATAACAATCTTTTCAACTCTTGCCATGACTGGATGGTGCCTACACACCAAATATCAGCTCAATCGTATTAAGCGTTTGGGCACTATCGTGTAGCAATATATATACACACACACACACACACACACACACACACACACAGACAGATAGACAGACAGACAGACGCTCAGACAGACTTTAATCTAGAAATGGCCCTAATCGTCTCAGGGAAGCTCAAAATGGATATTTCCGACTTCATCTCGATTTTTTTAGCGCGTTCACAATACTTTCCCTCCTCGTGTGTTCGTGGGCCGGGTAGTAATGGTAGTAGTAAAAGTAAAACAGAACCCCATAATAAAACGACAATGCAATATATGCGACGAAATGGCTAATCGATAATAATTTCCATATCACAATATTCATCTCCGTCTAAACAACGCACTAGATTGCCCTTTTCTGCGAAAAGCCGCACATATTCCAGCAAAACAAGACGCAATTTCAGCCATAACGAAATTAATTTTGAATAACTGAATCGAGATCACAGGACGATAGCGTTTCCACGTCAGTACCGATTTCACAGAAACGGTGCGCGTCACTTCACTTCACACTCAATTTCTACGAATCGATACTAATCCGTTCAGAAGGGAGCGGTGCTGTATTAGCGAATATTCCTCGTTTCACGAGAGGGGAGCCGTCACTACCTGCTTGATCGTAGGGGATTTTTTAGGCTGTATTTAACTATTTTCGCTCAACGGGAATGGATAAATGGCAAGGTGCTGGTATTATTGTGTAGTGCCATTAATGATATAGCGAATTAGATTAATCAACGGCGTACTACAATTTAGGAACCAGGATTTTACTACGAAAAGCGACGTGTCGATAACACTCGTAGTTCCAAAAATTGATTATTCTTCTACTATTATGTTCGTACCGCAGCGCATCAACGATGTATTCGCTTACAGAAAAGGTCAGAAAGACTTCCAAAAACTGGGGATATTGATCGTAAGTGAATTTTTTGATCAAGAAGCTCTTTGCGAATTGTATTGCAAAAAGAGCTCAGCAGTAGCCCGCGAGGAGAGCATCTGCATGACACGAGGATTCAAATCCATTACCTCCAACCGATCATACCGCGTACGGCGAAGTTCATGAGACATGAACTTTTTAATAAATTTCCTGTTAAATTAACCCCTCAAATTAATGGCGATTAGTTTGGGTTACCTACGGCAAAATGTATATAAATTTATATTTACACACACATTTACTACATTTCTATGTAAATACATAGAGCGGGGTTTACTATAGAGCTATACCATTACTATAGAGCGGATTACTATAGAGCGGCGCACATTTACATTTATATTTACATTTATATTACATTTATATACATTTTGTATACATTTTGCCGTAGGCAACCCGAGCTGGTCGCCCGACATTCGGGGGGACAATATAAAACATTACACATGTTCAAGAGATCAATCCGGGAATACCTGTTATAAATCAACATGTATTCGCATAACGACATTTTCACTTCGTATCTGCCTGTGTAATTTAATGTACTAATTTTGATTATTATTTGATATTATAATTTCTGCTAAAACTGGTAGTTCGGGGGTGAGGCTGCCCGCTGTATACCTTTCCCGGTGCCTCGCCGTAGGGCGTCGGTCTCTAACGGGTTGCTGGTGAACTAGACAGTAGGTTGTCTTGTCCCCAAGTCTTCTACGCTCATCCCACGGCTAAAAGAACGATCTAGATCGTTATACCAGCCTGGGGTGACGGGTTCGCCCGTTGTAGTCGACACCGCTCTACTGTTATTTGATATATTATAGTATTTTTTGTTATAGGGAATAGCTAATGATTAATTTACTGTATATTATTAAATTTACTGTGTATTATTATTAATCTTTGTGAAATTAAGGAACTAATTTTAAATGATTTTAAAAGTTGTGATAGAAGTAAATATTCTGTATTATTCTACTTCTTCTCACCCGCTATAACTGTTTTCGAGACGCTGGAGATAAAAGATATCACCTTGTCCTCTACATAGTCTTCTCTAACACACAATTTCCCCGAGGGAGGTGTAGGAGTTTATATCAAACTAGCTAAACCCGGCCATGCTTCAGTAAGATATGAAATGAATGGGAAACGCACCGAATGTTGTGCGCAGAAGATTTTACCGGTTTGGGAAGACTTTTGTCGCGCATATTCGAAAGTAACATTGTGTCAACATTTCAAGTCAATCGACCGAGTACTTTTAGGGTTTAGCGAGCACAAACATATGCGGGCATATTTTTTATACATAAAGATAGGGCGAATGCGTGAATACGGTTTGGCTTGGTGCATTTAAAATCGAAGTAAGCGAATTTGGTTTTTTGAATATCTTCTTTTAAGATATCGGCCATATCTACTTTTAAGATATTCCCTACATCGTAAATCACCATTTATAGCCAGATAGTTAAAAGTATACCTAACTTTGATTATTTTAATATTAATGGTTGACCTGCCGTTTTACAGAATGCTACTCAGTTATGTAAATGTTATGACGGCGCGGCGTGTGCAACACACTTAAAGTTATCTGTGTCGCGTGGTTAAAGGCTTTTAGCAGGTGACAGTTTTGTTTGTTTGTACATATACATAACTGTTAATTACGATTTTATTTAATGATCATGTTAAATAACTAAATATTTAATTTGGGTACATACATACATAATTATACGGTATAGGTAGCTAGATTAGAAAGTCATAGTCTATAATTGACTGTGGGCGGTAACTCATTCATAATTTTGGGAGCAGGTTTGCTCGGGTTACATTTACACCTGTATCAGACAAATAAATTGGTGATACAAAAATAAATAGGACATTGTGACACCATAACTAAAACATGATTCACCTTTGCTTTATTCATCATATACATGATATATTATACATCATATACATCATATAAATCATATACATCATATCATATGCATGATCAACCTTTGGGTTATTATCCGAAAAGTAGGTAAATCCTTGTTTTTTTCATGAGATTTCTCAATAACATTACTCGTTTAAAATATACCCTTTATCAGTCGTATCACGTAAGTTCGTATAGGTAAGGGTGGTTAAATTAATTGTCGTTGGGATTATATGGCCATATATGACATCTAATAAAGCTTTAGAAAATTGTACGCTGAAACAAACTTATTTTTGTTGTAAACCATACCTACCTTATAATATAATACTTGAGATGAGTTTTACATAACCTTGAATGTTAAATACAATCGCGTTAAGTTATGTGCTTTCGTTTTACATGCTACTTTATTTTTTTAATCGGGATGATTATTGCAAAACGTTTTGGTCATTAATAAGGAATTTACTGTTGGATGTATTATTTATAAAAGAAAATATTAGTTTTCTATTCGGAAGTCAGAAAGCTACTAATTTATAAGGAATTATATGACATAAATGAAGTTTAATTATATTTAATGTTAATAATCTTTAATAATCGTTTTAATAACAAAAATCAATTTTAATAATTAATAATAATGAATTTTAATAGTAATCTTCTAGACTATAAATACCACTTGTTCAAGTATGCGTATATAATCTAACAAACATGACTTCCATCTATATTTTTTATCTACAAATTGAACTCTGTCTCTATCGTTATTAATTTATATCTGTATATGACGTGTATAATTTACGAAGTGAACTTTAGAACTGAACGGAAATGAAATCAAGAAAGAATTAAATTGTAAATAATATTAAATGTACCTAACACCTAGTTTTAGTTTCGACAATCTGTAAAGATTTTTTGAAATAAATGAATTGAATTGAATTGAAATTTATATCATAAATAATACAACCTACTCTTTAGGTAGTATCATAGTAGGTTGTTGTTATCAAAAATAAATGACAATTTATTTCGAAATCATTTTTAGTGTTTTACCTATGAATGTTCTTTGACGGAATTGGCAGTCCCGCTGCCATCTTCGAGTCTGGCTAAAGTTTAGCTAACCACCGTATTTTAGGTCCCAGTCTAGTCACAATTTACATTTTTTTTACATTTATTTATTTCCGTAATTCAAGTTACAAATTACAAAGAAAATCCTTATTCTAACAAAAAAACAGTTTATAATAAGTGTATATATTATACCTAGCTTAGAAAGGAAATTCATCTTTTGACATAACGGTTTACCACCTCACTAGGTATGAACCTGTGTTGAGGTGGTACTAACATCGATGAATTCTTTTGAGACGAGAGGGCAAATCTTATCTAATACTTGAGTACAATTTAAAATTTAAGTTAAATTTAAAAACATCAATAAAATTATAAACTAAATTAAAATTTATGACAATCTACTAAGTTATATGGAATAATAATTATTTTTTATATATTAGATATAAACACATATACATATGATATATACCATAAATAGATATATATTATTATATTATATATTATATATATTATATAACGTATATATACTAATATTATATATAAATTCATACATATAATATGATAGTAGGTATATAAAATAGAGTTATAATATATAAAATATAAATAAATATATATCACGATCACACCTGAGACCTTAATAATTTTTCACAGTCTTCCCTAGATTTATTTAAAAGCCAAGTTGCCACCACTCTTCTAAACGTAGCGTAAGGTACGTCGGTCGTTTGAACGTCCATTGTCAGTATATTGTAAAGCTTTGGAGCTAGAAATGTATAATGTCTTTGTCCGTACGTCGTGTTCATTTTTAACTCCGGTTGTCTGTATCGATTTCTAGTGTCATGTCCGTGGTCCCGAAGTTTAATAGTCGCAGTCCTGTCATTCCTCTGGAAGTACATCAAGACCGCTCTTATGTACAACTGTCGAATGTCCATTACGTTGAAGTCCATTATTAGACAGAATATCAATAATTCAGAAGTACAGGATTCACCTTACAGTGGCGTAGTCAGTATTTTGTGGGTGTCCGCTGTCCGTCGATAAAAACGAACATTGAGTTGTGGGCCCGGATCTCCCCCCCCCTCCCCCCCCCCCCCCCCCCTCCCGCTGTCCCATATCTAGGCCACTGGTAACTTATATCACTTTCTTGCGCTTTAGATGCAAATATGTATTATTTTATTTGAAACGCAATTCTTCGCATATTTACATCCTTAAAAATACATAATGATTTTTTTTAAATTATTATTGAAATGAAATATAATAAATAAATAATAAACTTAAAAAGATTAAATTAATAAATTTATGATTTATATTATTTATTTCTAAACTTTTTAATTGGAAATTAAATATACTAAACCAATATTATGTAATTTTTAATTTATTCATCTTTGAAAATAACTCGAGACAGGAAAAGAACCGGTCTGAACTAAGGGTATATCAATGTAGTTTTCCGGGTATGCTAGTTCAAATCCTTTTACTGTACTAAACAACTTGCAGAAAGGGCTATAGGTCAAACAAAAAATGTCTGTACTTGAAGAAAAAATCCATTTAGAACCACAGTTCTTGGGCTTATCAACAGATAATGATATTATCAGATTGATTGATATTGACTTTTCAGATATCAACAGGTTGATAAATACACCGCCTGATATGATGATGATATACAACTGCCTCCAGCGAAGGAATATACCAGCTCATTAAAATAATTGACATCCCAATTCGAGGCATTAAGTACTTAGATTATAATTTAACTGTAATCACGATGAATATTAACGTTGCGATAAACTAATGCTGTCTAATTGCAAACTGACTTATTACAAAAAATCTATGTAATTATTAACAATCGAGGAAGTGACTCATGCGATGGAACCGGTAAGAAAATTTATATTTCCTTTTCTTGTAGGTAATTCCAGATAGATTTAGACTTTCTTCATTGTTCTTCCAGTTTTTTTATTTGGATACTTTTGATTTTAGTATACTTTTCTGTGTAAATATGTGCTGATATTATTATGACATCGATGCTTGAGATGTAGACACTTTAAGCAGAAGTTGGACTTGTGATGAATGGATCTTAACAGAACAAACGTAACAAACTAATAAATCGATGGCTTAGAACGCAAATGTGTTAAGTGACTTTTTTTACGAAAATGAGTTAAGTACTACATGACATCCAATATATTGATCTCCACATTCTGTGCTAATGTGGTTAGCATCTAACAACCAAGGCTTCGAATACTTCTTCGTAAAAACTATGGTAAGTGCATCAAACAAAGCTTTTTGAAATTTTAATGTTGCATAATCATTTACCACTATTGATATCTAATCAAAATTAAATCATCATAAAATGCATATGTGTTATCATCAGTTGATACAATATTCTCCAAAGCATGCTTAACCCTATACATGCTTATTGGTTTTATTTACTCTTTTCTAAAGTAAAGAACATATTCTAAAAGTAGAAAGATGAGAACAAAATAAAATATAAATAATATAATAAAAATGAAAATGTGGTAACTACATAAGTATCTGTGCAAGAGCAGAAAAAAGAAAGATCAAGCACAAAACACACGTGTGCTATAAAAATTATAACGGTCCGTCTACTGGCATGGAATTCGATATTCTAGAGGGTTTCAAATGCTCAATTGAAATGCATGGCCTCATATACGGCAGAATGGTTTCTGATGGCGATTCTAACACATACGCCAAAATATTGAAAAGTCACCCGTATGACCACCTCACGGTAGAAAAAACTGAGTGCAGAAACCATGTACTTAGAAACTTATGCAATAAATTAGTCCAGCTACAAACGGACACAAAATATCTATTGCGATTCCGGAAGCATTTGACACAGAAAAAATCATGATCCTAAAAACAACAATTCTGATTCTGCATCAAAGAGAAGGTGCAATTTTGAGCCATTCTATAATGATCTTCTGTTGACCCGTTTGCACGCTTTTGGCGATCATAGTCGGTGCAAAGCAAGCTTTTGTACTGAGATGAATAAATCAGATATGATACCGGAAGCAGACGACAAAAGTTTTTTTTAAAGTACTTACATTATTATATTACCATATAAAAATGTGGTAAGTACCACCTCTTGTCGGTTTTTTCTATTAATACATAAAATACTAATAAATAAATATAATTATTATAATATAGTGTAAGCCAAATACATATACTATAGGTTAAAAATATTAACTAAAATTATTTCTTCATCTATTTCGAGATTATTATACCTAAACTTCCAAAAAGCTCTCCTGTAAAATTTAGAAATTTGCACTTAACACATTTGCTTTCTAAGCCATCGAAATGAAGATTGGAGAAGTCAACAGGGTCTCTGAAAGCTGTCAATTTTTTTTTAAATAACAGAAAATGTCATCCCTTTTAATAAGAAAGATAGTCTGCATAAAATTGGGCATGATTGTTATTAACTTAATTTTAAGTGTTTACGTATTATTAATATGAATGCCAGCTAAATCTGTATTTCACCTGCCAGCTAAATCTCTATTTCACCTCTTTAAAGATCTTGGCCTTTCCAGAAAAATAATCAACTCTTTCTTAGAAAAATTATCTAAAACTGCGATTTGCGCATCTCAAATTCTATGGCTTCGAAGGGGGAGTGAATGGGTGGCAAGGTGAACGCTCACATGTGGCAAGACAGCTGTCCTAAACCTACCACAGCCGGTTCGTAAGTCCGGAATCCACTGCTCACCCCCCAGAAGTGTAAAAAATAGTATTATGATGGGCCCGACTCCGGTCGGTGAATTCCATGGCAGCTCCGTTTGTATTTATTTATATATGTGTAAATTTTGTTATATATAAATGAGACAACATATGTAATATTTATGCGTCACAAAATTAAATGTTAATTTTTTTATTATTAATACATACATTCTATATTAAAACTATGGCTATCGTGATAGTTGCCATAGCTGTAATATTGTATTCAATATTACCTACATACAAAAATCCAAATATACCAATATTATTGTACAGTCAGGGAGAATAATATATTACAATGGGAATGCGAATTCTATGTAGAATTATCTAAAATAATTTTATTGTAAATCCAGCAAAATGCCTTTGTATTTTTTTGAAATAAAAAAAAATAAGAAAATAAGGAGGTCAGCTATCATAATACCATATTTTTTTTAATTTTACGAATAAATTGGGTTTCATATCAAATTATTGGTAATTATTTCTTTTAATTGATCCTCTCCGAGACTTTTGATTTGCTCTGGAATCTTATTTTAGTAAAGCAAATTTTGGCGAATAAAACTGTATCGCACTTTGCTAAGTCGCTGTCGGTTTATATGGAGATTGGGTTTATTCCTTGTGTCGTGATGATGAAATAATGACTATTATCTCTTTATGGAATATCTTTCTATGCTTCCAAAACCCGTTAAATGACATCATAAGGCTAGAGAATACTCTGAATTTGGCACTTGGTGATATCTTTGATGCATAATATTATAATGCTCCGCGATTCATAACTACGTGTTATATACCTAGGTATAATAACAGAATGTAGAAATGACTAGTGGAAGTGTGCATTATGTAAATGTTGATGCATTCCTGGGGCTATCTCGTTCAGCTGGGATTTCATGATCGAATAGTCGTGTGGGAGTCAACGCGCAAGTCATGCAGCCATTTATTTTTTATCGCTGATGTGAAGGGATTGATAGAATGCAAGCTTTCACGCTGGATTTTTATACCTTTACGGTAAGGTTTTTATTAGGTAGGTCTCAGATTATTTTTGTGCCATACGAATTATCATTTGATTCTCAATTTGAAAAATAAAAATACATGATATTATGTTTAAAATTATTGCTGGGGTGTGAGCGGTGGATTCCGGACTAACGACCGGCTGTGGTAGGTTTAGGACAGAAGAAAACCCCATTTTTTTTCATATGAGATTTTAATATAATGTAAGTACTTCCTTTTCTTATTTTTTATTTGAAAAAAACAACAGATTTACATCAGGCTTACGTACTTGAGGTAATAATTTTCTACTTATTATTATTATATACCTACATTTTAATACACTTCTAAAATCTTAAATATTTTAATTTCAGTTTCATTTTTTATCTGTAATTTTTGAAGAGGCGAGTTGCTTGAATTGAGATTTACTTAGGAGCATATTGAGCATACTGAGCATCAAAGCAATTTACAATTTCCCTATTAATCAACATGGGTAAGCGACGAAATATAACTCCAAATTTGCCAAAAAGTAATGTTTTCGGATAGTCGTAATTCAATTCATGAAATCTTAGTATTATTTAATCTTAGTATTTATTTCTTGAAATTTTAATAAAATCAATGAAGAAGAAGACGATGTTTATATTTACATGTTGCCGATTATGAATAATTTACGCAAGATAATCTCACATTATAAGTTTCTAACTATAATCTCAGATTATTGTTAAACTATTTTAATAGGTATTGATATACCTACCTATAATGTAAAAATATATAATATATAATGCATATGCTAATATCACCTGTAGGCTGTATGTATACCAATCAAAAAAATACTGCTAGATAATCAATATTATTTTCATCTAGGAACAAAATGAAAGAGCAATACTCGATAGGATATGGTTACTGCGTAACAGAAAGTGAATTGTTTTCATCAGACCGAAATCGATCTGCAGAAGTCTGGACTAGGTAGCAGACAGAAGCAAAAGAAACAGGGCTGCAGAAATGGCTACATCCAGCAGTTTCATCTAGGAACAAAATGAAACATATACTTAATAGGATATGGTTACTGCGTAAAGGAAAGTGAATTGTTGTTATCAGACCGAAAACGATCTGCAAAAGTCTGGACTAGGTAGCGGACAGAAGCAAAAGAAACAGGGTTGCAGAAATGGCTACATCCAGCAGTGGAACTTTCCAAACTAAGGGAGAGAAAGAATACTAAACAACCTCCTATAAAGCATCCTGGAAAGCCTCCGCTCTTCGAATGTGGTAACAAAAAAGAGAACTAGCTAGTTTAGAGAGGCCCGGTGGCATAGTGGTTAGGTCGCCTGATCATACAATGTAAGGTCCCGGGTTCGATTCCCGGCTGGTTCACCATTTTCCGTTGGGATCAAATTAACGGAATCATGCATTTTCAATTCTGTCGATCGACTTACACACATGTTACACGCACATATACATAAAACACGTAATAGTAGGGTTGGTTGTAAGAGATTGTCATATGACAATAAACCCGCCCATTGTGACATTTCACAATATAGAGTGTAAACAAACAAACAAACAAATGCGTTTTCAGAGTGAGATTTCGTGACAACTATAATATACCTGTGGTCACCCGATCACGGTGAACACTGCTCGTAAGAGGCGCCCATGTCGCAATTGCTCGCAACAGGTAAAGGTTCGCGTAAGTGATCTCGAGTAGTTACCGTCTAGTGAAAGGAGTAAATCTTTCGAGTAGAAGAAGAAGTAAATCGTCTAGTGGAAGGAGTCTTTCCAAAACTGGTTATCTGGGGCAATGGCAAGCCCCGCTGGATTACCAGTGCCCTCGCTGTTTGAGGTTGGACTGTGCTGGGCAGCGGCGTAATTAGATCTTTAAATTGTTCATTTCGTAAATTATTTGCAACTAACAAAACGACAAGGTCGTCATAACATCCTCGATCTCTATCTGCAAGACTTATTAGCCGTTTACACCTGGTCAGTACCGATGGCGCTTGTGGTGGGGGAAATTGGTCAGCACTGACGCGACAGTGCTGTACTTACTGACTTGAAATCAATTTACACGATGACAGTACTGGGCCAGCGCTGACTTGATTTAACTTTGAAGTCAGGAACTGACACAATGTAATTCAGCCTTTACTGCAACAAGATCAAATGTGATCATCGACATACTAGAATAGACTGCGGGAGTACAAAGGCGGACTGTGAGTGAATTCGATAACAGAATAGAAAGAGATAGCTGCATATGGGCCCCTCTATCCTTGTCTACTCGCGCATGTGCGTTTATCATTCTTTAATTGAGTATAATAATTAATTACGAATCTTGTCCCGCGCATTCGCGACTACATACCTACATAAGGATAGAGGGGGGCCCATATGCAGCTTTCTCTTTCTATTCCTATATCGATTTCTCAGACTGGTCGCGTGTTCTATCCTAGTATGTCTGTGCATTTTATTCAAGTTTGCGGTAAAATGTTGTATTTTTGGTAATATTGCATTACAGGAAACTTTCTCAAAAATAAAAAAAATAAAAAACACTATTACATTCGATCTTTATGATGATTAATTTGACAATATTACCTAAAAAGCAAAAAAAAAACATGGTTTTTAACATTGTTTTATAAATAAACTAACGAAATGTATGGATTTGAAGCCTTTATCTCGTTTATTTATTGAGGCCGAATAAAGATTATTGCAGGTTGACGTTAAAACATCAATAATGTAGAACAGTATAAATAGGATAGGAAACGAATTTACCGCGTGAAGATTGTAGCACCGGACGTTTCGGTGACGTTGCCTACCCTGGACAACGGCGAGTCTACCCTTGACAACGGCGGCTGCAACGTCACCGAAACGTCGGGTGCTACAAATTTCACGCTGTAAATTCGTTTTCTATCCTATTTATAATGTAGAACAGGTTCCTATAGTGCATTAATAGCTTAACGTCACCCGTCTTTATTCCCCACGCTGATTCGGAAACTGCAATAATCTTTTATCCGAACTCGATAAATAAGAGAGATATAGGTAGGCATTTTTAAAGAAGCGTCAAACACCTACATTTCGGTAGATTAAGTTTTTTTAACATTTCATAAACACCTTAATATCAGTAGGTTAGGTTCGTTATTTTAAAACGATTAGAAAAAACTAATTTAGAACTTAAAAAAAATATAAAAAAACGACACGATTTTCTATCAGATTTAGCATTAAAATGATCAAATTTGGTAGTGTGTATGTTTTTTTTTTAATAGTCGAGGTAGCAATACCTAATAAATTCCGATAGCTTAAATTTTGAGCTAGGGTCAATAAAGCAACAATGTACCTACTTATTATTACCAAAAAATAAATATTAATATGGTTACCAAAGAATAAAAATTTAAATTATATAAAATAAGATCTACTGCGTTAAAATTAAAAAAGTAACAAAACATCATAATAAAATATTTCATCAACAAGGTAACTTAATTTCAAACCGGCTTGGCGTTTATAAATAAACGTGATCTAATGAATCGCGAAAAACTAATTTGTGCGAATAAAAAAAAACAAACTTACGAGTAAACTGCAACTACGGCCGTCCAAAAAGTCATGAATGGCTCACTCACACAATCACTCAAAAGTGCAATCTGTCAAAACTGGCATAAGTCATAAAAACGATTCACGTGACCCGCGCTGTCAGATCCGAATGCCGATCCAAACGCGGCGAGCATGGGCGACACACACAATCGACACACAACTGAGGAAACTGGCGATCGGCCGACGACTGACTGAACTGAACCGGCTTTTGCGCTGCTTTGCTTTTGCTGAAGCTGCGTGCTAGGGTTGCCAACTACTTGTTTAGACAAGGATGAACGGAAAGAAGAAAGGGTGGGACGGCGGAGCTAGGGTTGCCGCCGGATAGATGTCCGGTTTTCGACCGGAAACTCCGGTTTTCTTTATGTCTGTCTGGTCAATAAAATCTTGGTAAACCGGACAATAAAAAATCGCGAATATTTGGGCCGACAACCGACATGTAGTAACTAGGATTCTTAATATATTTTTTTCCATTTTTTTAACTATGAAGCAGCCCAAAATTTGTTGAAAAAAGTGCAGTATGTGTAGTATTCCTATATCTAAAGGTGCTCATAACCGGGCCATATTTTTACTGCAATATGTGGCTGCAATACAGTTGCCGGCAAAATTGCTAGCAATACCAGCTATACTATGCAATACACTACAATATTTTTAGTGTGTCCCGGCCATATTGTCGCACGTGTTTGGCATGGTCGAAGTATTTTTATGTGTTGCGGCATGTTACTGGACGATCGCTTCGCAATCGAAAATACTGTATCCTTTTCTGACGCGAAGCACGACGCACGGCTAACTTTAGATCTTCAATTATTAGATAATTTGTATTCATGTCATCTGATGCTCAATTTTTTTCATATATAAAATATTATTATCTATTCTGAAATGTCATATAAAATTGCATAAAATAATTGATGTTATACATATATTAGTGTATTGAAATGTGTATATACATAATTTAAAGATAATTGTATTGTGATTTTTTAAATTATTTATATTGAATTAATATAAAGAAGATCTTTTATTTCATATTCATGTCATCAAAATCATGCAGGTTTATTTCTTATGATATCTAAAGTGTTATGTCAATTGAAGTAAGGTCAAATCCATATTCTTGCCTTTTTTGTTTTAAACTTTCTTTTAAAACTATGTATATAAGCCGCTGCGACATGTGTGATTTCATCGGCTGTTGTTGCCAGATTATGTAGCCCGTGTACGAGACAAAATTCTGGGCCATACTTTTGCAAATATATTGCAGAGTTATATATATTTTCCAGCCATATGCTGCATTAAAATGTTGTAATGATAACCGGGCTACAGTTAACAATATTGTGGCCACATTGCAATTAGTAAAATTATAGCCCGTTTAGGAGCACCTTAATGCACATATGGAAATAATCTTTAGCGTCATGGCAAATGTATAGGCAGGCGAAAGAAATTGTGTCGCAGTAAACACTGTAAAAAGTGAATTATGGTTTTCTTTATTTAAGTACTAGTTGCACTGAATTCAAAAAAGCTATCTCGGGGAATAAACCTTATTAAAAACAGTGGCATCGAATGCTAAATAAATATAAAAAAGTAGATACCCTGTTAATTGTCTACTAAGAAGCATTATTATAATGTTTCTTAGTAGAAAATTGGTTACTAACTTCAGTAAATTAATCAGCATATAAAATAAAAAATACCATTTTTTTCAATACATCTAGCAACCCCAGGTAGAGCGGAAACTAATTGAATCCATCAAGTTATATTATAAATTTACATATGAAATATGAAAGCTTAAAAAAGCTCAGAACTTGCGATTAAAGTGACATAAATCTAATAACCTCATAAGCTACAGCGAATTCAAATTGAACATTTTTTGAGTATAAGCGATGTTGGGTCAATCAATGGAATATTTCAATCGACTAATCAATCACAATTGATTTAGTCACGATTGATTTAATCGCGACTAACGTTAATCACGATTGAAGTAATCGCCACTAAATAAGACTAAATCGATCAGTCGTTAATCGTCAATCGTCAATCACGACTAACTTGCTCTTCAGCTACCACCCGACAATACTTTCTCGTCGGTCGGTCGGTCGGTAGTGTTCGCGGTCGTATTCGCGGTCACGTTCGCGGTCGCGTTCACGGTCACGTTTGTGGTCGCGTTTGCGGTCGCGTCGCAAACGCGACCTCAGTTGACCGCTGTCGAGAATATCAATCGCAGACGTTTAACCCTCCCCGTTTGAACTAACCATTGTTGGTTAGACAATTACACGTCCAAGATGGTCTCTAATCAATATTGGTTAGGGCGCTCCGCGCTGCGTAAAATGCGATTTATTACTCGAATTGCGATCCTATCCGCGTATAAATTATGCGATATCGAATACGTCGAACGGGCGAACTCTAATCGACGACTGTTGGCCAATAAATTACTTACAATAATCAGTTTTGGCTAGTCTCCCGCCGCGCGCCCGCCGCGACTCTCCGAGCCGCCGTGCGGCCGTTGTGCAACGCCCGAAGGGTCTGTGATTTTGTGATTTTCGTGTTATTTTTGTGCTATTTCCTGCAAAACCGTAAGTAATTTGCATTCTAGGAAGGTTTCCGAACGAGAATTTCTAATTTGGGACAGATCATCTGCTTTTTTTCACGAATTATCGTGTAAAATAGTTCGACATACGAACGCGTTGCAAAAAATGTTCGTTTGTTTTTCGCGAATTATGACGAAAAATCGCGAATTATGACGTAATATTCGTTTAATTCGCTTATGAAACAGCTATTATTTCATTTACATAGTATATAATCACAAAATTGGCTATATTTTGCTCAATTCAACTTGATTTCTAATTTGACATCGGACTTTTTTTTATCCCCCGCTCTTCGTTCCCACATTTTGATTGGGTTTTTTTTAATGTTTTTCTATGAAATGTGACTCTCTGGAGTATAATATTTAGTTACTAGACATATAATAAGCATACATATAATATGACATATTATTTGAAAATCCTTAACCATTTTTGTATTATCAAAGTTTCCGTCAAAGTTACCAAGGTTACAATGCTAACTCAAAAAAGTTTAGATTTTTCTGTAATATCAGACAAAGCTGAAAGTTTTGGTGTGTTTTCTAAGAAGAATGATATAGTGGAAAAGTTATTTTGAAAGAATTTCATATAAAAAACAACTTTAAAGTAATCAAAAAAATAAAATAAACAATTTTTTTTTTACGAGAATACATCGATTTTTTTCTTGGCTGAGTAACTAAATATTTTTGTATGCAAATAAGAAAAACAAAATATAAGTTTTGGTAAAGTATTTAATAAAGAACATAACTGTATTTACAATTTTTGCATATTTTACGTATTTTGTGATAAAAACATCGAAATGAATTGAATAGGCGACTTTTTTTCAGTTCGCCAACTTTGTAATATTTATTCATTATTATCTTAATTGTTTTACGAGATAATGTTATAATGTTTTATATTTCAAATTTCAATGCGATCATTTTACAGTTATTCTTTTTATGATCCGTATAGTGGTTTAAAAGTTATGGTCGTTTTTTTCAAGACCATCGACTTATCGCGCAAAACTGTCCGGTCAGAAGTGACAGCTAAATTTCACCCCGCAATAGGAGGGGTTAATCGTCAATCGTTACCAACGATTGAAATTAATCAACATTTAGTCGCCGATTGACGATTGAACAAATCAATTGTTAGTCGTCAATCGCGATTAACGTATTTAATAGTCAATCGGCAATCGTTACTCAACTAAATTTTGCCCAACACTGAGTATAAGATATTATTCCAATGTTTAACAATTCAAAAAGGTTTGTGATGTACCTACCTGTAACTATGACTATTTTCCAACATTTATTAAAATATTTTTCTTATCTCTCTGAAATATAAATGGTATATATTTTTTATATTGATAAAAGATTGATATATTATGTATATCAGTATATTAATGTGACTTTAATAGTATTTTAATACTATATACTAATATATTAACCTATTAACCGAAGAAGTCCCTTTTTAATTACGCAGCATACAACGGCCGCGCGCTTTTTCGTAAAGACGTATTATTACATCACGCCCACGCGAAGTAATTTACTATAATTCATTTTTTTTTATTAATGCTTAGAATTAATTAAAAGACAATGAAATAATTATTTTTTGGTCAACAATCCACAAAATTTAAATCCAGACCGATTTTTTTCCATAGAGCGCGCAATTCCATGTGCGTGCGTCTATAGTCCACAAATTCTCCGGAAATAATACGCGCCGCAGAGCGCGCGTGGTCTTAAATTTATATCAATACACGTACCGATGACTCATACATTCTTTAAACAAAAAAAAAACAAGTCATCCCCCCCCCCCCCGGTCATACATATATCGATGCAAATAACTTACAAATACAATGTATTTTTTAAAAATACAGTATGCAAACATCGGCCAGTTTTCCCTAGCATCATAGACACATATTCAGAAATGTTTCGATGTCAAGACTCTACACCTAATATGAAATTAGGGATGTCCAGTACATTTAGGCCTCTTGTCCACTCAGGTTTTTTTGCCATGAAAATCTACGTCAGCGTATGGATCACTAAGGAAGCTTGTCGACAAAAAAAGGCGGAGAAACGGTACGGCGCCGCCGCCGCATGGCGCAATTTGTATCAGTGCTGTATGGCAGCTTATGAGAGTTTATTCACGACACCGGACGTTTTCACGACAGTAAAATACTTCGTCACATTGAATGTTGTTTACAAAATTGATGTCTACGGCGCGGCTAACGCGTCGTACAATGAAACAACCGCGTCGTGGACAAGTGGCCTAACATAGGCAAAGTTAGGCAGCCTCGTGTTGATTTTCTCATACAAAATTAGCAACTGCAGTCATGGTTGTCACATACTGCAGTCATGGTTGTCACATGGATTAGAGCTTAAAATCTAATAAAAACCCAAAAATAACCATATTTATTTTTTATAAATTTGCAAAAAAATACAACATGAAATGTGGCAAAAAATCTGCAAACACCTTATCCCAAATTTAAAGGGAAACGATTCCTGAGGTCAGATAAAAGTGGAATGATTTTCCCTGACTTTTTTACACCAAATTAGAATATAATATTTAATGACAAGAAATAATTTTAGGTGAAAAATGGGCTACAACTATTTTGTTTTAGGCCTTTGTAACTACGAAAAAGCATAACTATGTTCAACTTTCGGATATTCAATTTTTTGCTCATGTGATTTTTTCCTACGGCTAATTCCTTTCTATGAAAAATGGAGTTAAAAACATTTATAAGTAATTTTGATTTAGGACTGTTTTACCGAGGTTTTTTTTTGTTCAACTACCGTATATTGAATATTTTATTTCTCAGTAACAATAAGTGAATAAATAAATGTGCAGAGGATCACATATTATTATGACTTCTTTGGAATATAGTTTCCAAGGGAGGACGGTTGGTAACCCTGAAATGCTTGCTGTCTGAACCGGCGCGGTATTACCTACGAGCGGCGTTCGACAGGAGAACTCATGGCGAACTAATCCCAGCACGGCCAGCCAGATCATCTGTGTATGATCGTAGTTTGCTCGTAGTCTTCGGCCGATGAATGTTCGGACCTCAACGTTGATGTTTGAAACTGAATTAACAGCGGATGGAACAGGATTAGTAGAAAATTACTTCTGCTTTTCGCTCGTTTCTGATAGATGAAGAATTAAAAGCACGGAAGCGGGCACACTCTGAGGTTTTATGCTGCCGAATCCAGCTCATCGGGTGCTTGTCTAAGACACTGATCAGGTATTAGCACACACAGACACAGTCAGGCAGCCACACACAGACACTGTGTGTGGTTGCCTGACTGGGTGTGGCTGCCTGACTGTGTATAGCTGCATGATTGCTTCGCGGCGCTGCTGACTAAGCCAGGTAGCTGCACCCATTCCGTGACAGAGCGTTGCCATTCATGATTTTTTAAACAGCGCAGTCAAATGTTTCATACATTGTAATCGCTTAATAATTTATAAGTAAGCAACGTTAAAAAATGGCGCGGCGGCATATTTTCGTATTTATATTTGTCTCTTTCAAGCACGTAGGCTTTCAAAAACTTAGAGTTTATTTTACTTTTCAAAACGTTTCCAGCTGTAGGTACCTACAACTCGGGTCGGTGCAGTAGAGTAAATGATTTCATACGTTTTAAACCCTGATAATGAAAACTGGCAATTATAATAATCCTGACGCAGAGCAGTTTATAATTATCTCTTTCAAGCACCCTCGCGCGACATTATGATAGAAAGAGGACGACAATAAATTAGTTTGCTAATAAATGGGTAATTATGAATACACTAATAAATTATACTATTCCCCTTCCTTGGGAAAAAACTATCCTCCTGGTATAACTTTTGTCTCGATTCGCGTACTTAAAAATCCAGTTTCAGATGACAAAGAAAACACTCAAATTTATTGTAAAGAATTGCGACCAAACGCCCACTTTGGTCCCAATTCTTCGCCAGTTGTGTGCTTCCTGTTTCTTAGTAAATTCATGTCCCGTCCTCTTAATTTCTACGGCTCGAAACCTGGGTATTCTCTTCGATTCAATTCGGAAATTCTTCAGGCAATCTATTTATTCGTAAATGAGAACAGCTGATTTAGGGTTTCGTACTTACGATAGGAATGAAACTGCCATATACAAGGGGACAACTGAAAAATCACATGTTTATTTTAGCCTTACGGTCACCATCACCAACTGTCATCTTTCTTGTTCTCCGAAATAAAAGGAAAACAGATTACCGAAGAACATTTTAAAATTGGACTATACGTTCTGAGTTACAATGATACGCTTAAAAGGTTATAACTCAAATATGCGTTGTTCGATTTCAGAATATCTAACGCCAATCTGTTTTATTTTTCAATAAGAAGAGCTGATTAGATTTAGTGTTCCGTACCCACTGTAGAAATGGGCATACGTACCTCTTTAAAATCGGCGTTCCATGTCCGATTTTAAAAAATCTTTCGCCAATTAGTTTTATTCGTCGTATAGATGAGCTGATTAGAGCTGTCATATACAAACCGACCCGAGCCCAGCTCTGGCGTTTTAAAAATACTTGTACGTTTCATCGTACTATAGACTAGTTATCTTTTTTTGCTGGTTTCCTATTGTTTCTTAATAAAGTTTACGTTGCATTAATAAATAATTTTTTAATATTGTCGTTACCGTAATATGCATATTATGTAAGATTTATTTTTTGCGTACCGAACCTGATATATCCTGTATAAGCCTCGTAATCCGTGTGTAAGCAGACATTTAGTCTCACAATATTCCTTTTTGCAGTGTTTGTGGTGATTTTTACTTCCTCGGCCCACCAACAGACGAAAAGGGGAAGTATTGTAAACGCGCAAAAAAAAATCTATATGAAGACGTCAATATCCATTTTGACCCCCCCTCCCCCCCCCCCCCCCTGAGACGATTAAGACCATTTCCAGATTGAAGTCTGTAAGTGTGTCCTTTCTGTGTGTCTATTCTCCACGATAACGCCCAAACGCTTAATCCGATCGAGCTGAAATTTTGTATGCTGGCATCATTTGGTCGTGGCAAGAGTTGAAAAGATTGTGGTTGAAATCGGTCCACTAGTCATTTATCATGCTCCACATATTGGACTTGAAATAAAATGGTACACAGGTGCCTTGTAGGGCCGATATCACAATGTGAAATTTTGGTTGGTGTATCTCATATACAAGCTGAATAATAATATTTAAATTCCGCCATATAGGTACTCTAATCACATATTAATACCGTGCCACCCCAGATTACCCTAGAAACGAACCGCGCCTCCTGAGGCGTAACAATAGAGCTCAAACGGATTCGAGCGCCGGCCGAGAATAGAATAGAATAACTGTGCTATAACAACAATACTTAATGAACATTACGCTGGTTTTATAAAAAAAGACAATGTATGCACAAATGCCGTACGTATCGCCGAGAGAGGGCGCTAATCGATTTTATTTGTGAAATAATTATTCAGATGAAATCAGTCCTTGACTACTTTCTGGGAAAGTCTTCGGGTGACAGAAGCGATTTTGTTATAAAACGATTATATATTTTTTTATTAATATATAGATAATGCAATAATATAAACTTAATATTATTATTATAATCAAAAATTTTGGCGATCCCAATATCACCAAAATATTAGATTTTTATATGTTTAGATTTTAGAAGATCTAAACGTGATAATGCCCTGGTGCCTAAATTACTTCTGCGATTTGTATTCGAGATTCGTTTGTGCGAAATACTCGAATTATCGCGAGCAAAAGCGCGCGCTAATCCCGCGTATGGGCAAACGCGCGCCGCTCCGTGGGTCCGTCCAATTACCAGCGTCGTTTCCTGGAGCGAGCGAGGCTGTGAAAAGCTTGTTATGTCCGCCGAAGATCCCGCTTTTTTCTCTTGTTTTGGCGGCTCGGCGGCGCCGCGGCCTTTGGTCGGACCACGTAGGGCCGGAGGGCCGGAGGGCCAGGGAAGGGCCGAGGGAGCCCCACCTGATCGCATCATTACGGCTCACGTGTGGCCCGCATCGCGACCGTGTACATAACAACATCATTTCGAAGCGAGTTTATCGGGGGTAGAGTTCGTGCCGACACGTTGAAAATAATACAATATTGCGATCATGAATACAATCCAGTTAAAGTGAGTAAAAGCGTATCACTGAGAAAATATATCGTTGTAATACACGGAAATATACATGTTTCAACAAGGTGTACATATATAACTCGAACTGTGGTCCATACGTATGAATCAACATGACGCGTAACGGTGTGGGTGTGGCGCAAGTTACCGTGTCGTATAGTTAATACATATTGTTATTTCATTACGTCGAGACCTTGGGATCTCGCTTCTAAGATGATAGCATGTAGTAATATACGTACGGCTATAGTCGGACACATGAATCATGTTAAAACTACAGTATACTCTTATTTCCATATAAAACGTAAGGAAAATGTTGATATATATAATCGAGTAATGCAGTTTCAACAAAATTCCTTGTAATTCAAGAAAATTTGAATTGAAAAACCGTTATTCTGTATAAAGCCGTAATAACTGTCTGATCTTAATATCTCATTATTTTATAGGGTCTTATATCTGTACTTTTAGTTTAAAATGCATAATATAGGTTTAATTTGATTATTAAACATTTTACTGACAATTCCATGTGCAATATTACGATGAATAATTTTACTACGTATCTTTTCGAATTACTAACTACTTAAAATATTAGGCTTTTATTTTGATTATTTATATTTATAGTTTGACAATCTAGTAGTTAATTCTTGACTACCTATGTATGTTCAGTAAAAAGTAGTAACGAGACTTACTACCTAACCCAATTATTTTGACACGTCCAAGAGCGGTCTTTAGCCGTCAATTGGACACAACGAAAATATAATGTAATGTTACAAAAGGGTAATGTAAGAATCAATCCAATATTTTTCTCAGTATAAGTGAGGATTATCAGAACACAATTCTCTTACTTAATATTGTAATATATTGTACATTCGTCGGCAGTCACATTAAATATGATTCTAAAATCTAGGGGCTTATTGTAGAAACAAAAGCTTATATAAATCATATGGACTATATACAAATTTAGCATGGTTTTTTTCTAATATCACCTCCCTGGCACAGTTGGTATACTATGTCTCTGGTCGTCTCGTAGTTATAATTTTCACGTAAAGATAATTAAACCTTTACTAAATTCGTTCTTGAAACAATTGAATTAAGGTTTATTTTTGTCCCCTGCCCCCCCCCCCCCCGCACCAATTACAACGAAGCTGATACTTGCTTGAATGGGCTGCAAATAATACAATCAAGAAGAAAATGAGTAAATGTTGCATTTTTATACGACTACTCAAAAAAGGAGTGTAATGTTTTCAGGGTTCATGTCTTGTATATAACGTTGTCCGTTTAATTATTACATCGCAATGAACTCAAATGTCCACATCTTTTTTACGCTGACGACCTAAAAATATTTAATAGAATCTCGTGCTCCTCTGATAGCGACAAAATTCAGGACGACTTAAATACCTTAAGCAGATGGTGCACACGCAATGCCATGCAACTTAACATAGACAAATGCCACGTCATCACATTCACAAGGAACAAAAACATCCTCCGTAATAATTATTACATCAGCGACGCACCTCTTTCTAGAGTAAACCATATTCGGGATCTAGGTATTGTTTTCGATGAAAGATATGTTTTTCAAATTCATTTCAACGAGATGATTAAAAAGGCCAATAAAATGCTAGGGTTTATCTGCAGGATTATGCAGCCGTTTCGTAATCCGAAATCTATGTTATTGGTCTACAACTCTGTAGTTAGATCTATACTAGAATTCGGTACAGTAATATGGAATCCTCTTTACAAAGTACACGGCGATAGAATCGAGAAAGTCCAAAGGAAATTCACCCGCATGCTGTCGTACAAATGTGGCCTTGGGAATAAGCTAAACAGTTATGAGGATCGGTTGTCTTATTTTGAAATGCTGTCATTAAAGGAACGTAGAATAAGTGCAGACATCTCGTGTCTCTACAAACTTATTAATAACAAACTAGACAGTCCGGCCAGCTTAGCTAAAATTCCAATCCGCGTTCCCCAGAGGCATTCCAGAAATAATAACACATTTGCCAACCTATTACATGCAAATAATTTATCCTATAATAAACCTATAAGTAGGATGTGTCGCGCGTTCGATATGAACTGCCAAGGAAACGACATATTCAATGATACCTTTGCGAACATCAAAAAATCCATACACTCTAAAACATTAGTGTAATGTAAAAATAAAAATATATATAATATGGAAAAATAAAAATATATGTAGATATGTATGAGTGTGTATATGTATATGTGTATGTGTGTGTATGTATATGTATATGTGGATATGTGTGTATATGTTTATGTATGTATGTGTATATGTATGTGTATATGTGTATGTATACATGTATATGTATATGCATGTATATGTATATGTATATATACATATAATATCTAGATTAGAGCCTTATTAACGGATGCATTGTAACAATATTATAGGATAGTAGGTTAGAGCATATTATGTAAGGCACTATGTTATTAATGAAATGTACCACCTACTATCTGTTTCGTTACAAATAAATAAATAAATAAATAAAATCATAACCTAATAATTGAACCGATTTAAACGTTTGTGGTACCTATTGTTAAAATCTTTATATCACCTCGTATGTCACAGGATACCTTAACTGTCCAAATGTCAAATAAATAATTATCCAAATGTCCAAATGTCCACAAATTAAAGATAAATACTCCGTGTTTAGTATCAAATGAGAGGTCTGATTGAGTAGATTCCGAAAATACATTTCGATATAGATATATATATATATTTCGTTTATAGGTCCTTTTGCAGTCGACTAACGATCACTATTCATCCATATATCTCATAAATAGGGCTTATCCTTATGCAACACAAAATGCCTTCAATTGAGACGAATTAAGCGAAAAAATAAAAAATTAAACTATTGATCACTTCGGCAAAGCCGTATATATATATATATATATATATATATATATATATATATATATATATATATATATATATATATATATATATATATATATATATATATATATATATATATATATATATATATATATATATATATATATATATATATATATATATATATATATATATATATATATATATATATATATATATATATATATACGGCAATCCAATCTGGGATTTCCTTCGCTGCTATTCAAGTAGCATTTACTAATTTTATTTTACTGCGAATCATCATCCTATGAACGGATTATTTACAAAACCTTATCAAATATAAAAATATTATACAGTTTTTTTACCATGTTTCTTTATACATTTGCTAATGTTATACAATTTTATACAAGTTTACCTTATTTTGATATTATTATATAGTCTTTAGTATAAACTTCTCTGCCAGAAATTAAGATTGAAGTATCTTCTTTCATTTCATTGTGCATTGGAGGTTTTTTTATTTTATTTCGATTTAATGGCTCGTTGATAACTAACGCAGCGTAATAATGTCATATTTTAAATGTTGGAAACGTACGAAATTTTGAATTATTTCGAAACGTCATCCTCCATTTATGAAACGGCCTTTGCCGATGTGATCAAAGTGTTTTATTTTAGTTTTTTCGCTTTAATTCGCCTCAATTGGAGGCATTTTGTGTTGCAAAAAGGAAAAGTTCGATTTTTGAGATATATGGATGATGAGTGATCGTTCGTCGACGGTAAAGGGACCCATAAACTAACATGCACAGTCGAAAGTCGTGCACATCCGTAAGTATATCTCATTCAAACATAAGCGTTTCCCAATCCAAGCTGGGATTTCCTTCGCTGCTATTCAAGTAGCATTTACTAATTTTATTTTACTGCGAATCATCATCCTATGAACGGATTATTTACAAAACCTTATCAAATATATATATATATACTAGTCGTATTCATCTCTATGACATTTCTCAGAAATGTCATAGAGATGAATACGACTAGTGTCGAAATATTCTCAGTCATATAATTTCTTCTAAAATAAGTTACTAACATCCATTTCTGTTACAGAAACCATCCTCCTATACTTATTACATCCAAGGGCATACAATAATTCGGCTGCAATAACTAAGAACATCATAAGTTATCAATTGCGGAAACAGGTGCTGCTGCCCTAAGTATTTAAAGAGGACATTAACTATCGTTAAAATGTTTCTGGTCCACCAGGACCCCAGATATATATATATATATATATATATATATATATATATATATATATATATATATATATATATATATATATATATATATATATATATATATATATATATATATATATATATATATATATATATATATATATATATATATATATATATATATATATATATATATATATATATATATATATATATATATATATATATATTATAAATAAAAAACTACAGGCACCTTACACACACTAATTGAGATACTGTAATTCGTGTATTAATAAATTAACTTTTAACAAAATTTTACCTAAAACCACAGTATCTGAAGAAGCCGTGTTGTAACCAAACAAAAATATTTCTTAAATGCTTATAGGTTTAAAAAGATCACATAAAATTATAGGTTACTGTATTTTAACTTAAAAAATTATACATACTGTGTTTTTTATTTAAAATATTTTGTTTTTTTAATAAATACTGTGTTTTTATCTAAGGTATATCGGTAACTATCCATCGACAGACAAACCGAAAAATTTGCCTTATAGTACTCCAACTAGTGATTTTAAAGAACCAAACTTGTATAAACACAGTAAATGAAGTTACTGTGTTTTCATTTACGACGGCAGGGTTGCATCGATTGCTCTGATCTGCTTGGAATCAAAGATAATATAATAATGCTGGGAATGATATATTTCCATATACAATTCCGCGACTTGCTCCCCAAACGGAGCTATTCCATATTCCGCAGGTTTGCACTAATTATGTGTGCACAAAATTGTTTATCCACAAACAATTATTTTACATTAAGTAAAATGTGTATAATAATACACATTGTACTGTATACTTAATGACCTAATTTACCTAGAAACAATTATTATACTCCTTTCCTCCCACGCCGTTTCATCCAACCATAATAACTCATAAATCCATAAAAGTAAGCAAACATGCGTTAAAATATTTATTATCCTCTGACGTCATCAGAGAGTCTCGCTCAGTTCCGACAATAAAATACGCAACAGAGGAAACGGGACGCTTTTGTTAAGAAAATGTCAAGGTCGAGGCGAATAATACCATCTAAGTAAACGAAGACATAAAAACGGTTAAAAAATGACGAAGGGCTAATTTTAATATGGGCAATGAACATATAAGGGCACAGTAAGGGCACGTGTTTATATGTGCAATTTTAATAAGGGCACATGTGCCGAACACTAACCTAATCTAATCTAACACTTGTTTTATGGGAAAGGAAAAATGAACGAGCGCACTTTTCTCGAACCATAATAATTAATAGTGAATCAGTTTCCAGTGCTAGGTAAAAAAATAATAATTGCAAAATTGAAGATAAATTGGCCACGTTTTTATTAGAAAATGCGTTTTTATGCTCATTAGCGATTCGTGCTCATGGAATATAACCGTAACAAAATGAATGATAGAATCTATTAAAATGGTAACATTGAGACGTTAGAAAGTGTTAGTTAGTTTAGTAAGGAATTTTGAGTAAGAGTTATAAAAAGTTCTAGCGCTTTAGGTATGTGTCATAGCTACAAACGGAAAAATAGCCCACTTTAAGTCGAAATCAAAAGGCTACCATATTGAGAGAGAATTGTATGATATAACGAACTGTAATCAGGTGACTGATAATTTCAATTTAGATTGTCTTCATTTAGCTTAACATTTTTACCACTTTATTGAGTATTAATAATATTACTGATATTATTAATATTATTTTCTCTTCGATAGTAAATTGTATTTTGTATTTGTAAGGCTACATTATTTTTCATTTAATGACAACTTAATTGATAATTCTCTCGGCAAAATGTTTAAAAGTAAGCTAGTATTTTAAATATAATCACAAATTAATCACAAATTAAGCAGCTCATCACAAGGTCCCCCTACATCGCATATAACGCCGATATATGAAGACTATAATGCTACCGATTGCATGAGCTCTATTGAGATCACCGAAGAGTTCGTATATAAATGCATTATAGACTTAGATATTCACAAGGGTGTGGGAAGTGACTCATTACCGCCAGTATTCGTGAGGAACTGTGGTCATCATTTAGCACACCCTCTTACGTTATTATTTCGCTTGTCCCTCTCTCAGGGCATATTTCCCACGAAGTGTAAAGAAGCCCTTATCGTACCGATTCACAAAAAAGGCTGTAGAAACGATGTTATTAATTACAGGCCAGTGTCAATCCTCTCAGTACTGAGTAAGCTCTTTGAGAAAGTGGTTTACTCACAGCTATATATACCCCTATCTCGCTACATTTCTACCAGCACAGCAACATGGTTTTCTCAAGCAGCGCTCTGTGGTTTCAAAGTTGGGAGAATACACCAACTGTATTATCAAGTCTTTGGATAATCGGAAACAAGTAGATGCAATATATACAGATTTTTCAAAAGCACTCGACCGGGTCAACCACGCCATACTTCTGGACAAATTAAAGAGACTAGGAGTTCATGGCGATCTCTTTAGATGGATATCGTCATACGTTAATAAACGTCACCAATCTGTAGCCATCGGCGGTTTCCGATCCAACTACACATCCATACCCTCTGGAGTCCCGCAGGGTTCTCACTTAGGTCCTCCGGTCTTCAACGCGTATTTAACGATATTGGATCATGCTTTAAAAATGGGCCCTATATACTATACGCTGATGACCTTAAAATTTACGCCCAGGTTGAAAGCATCACCGATTACCATCTTATCCAGGACGACATTAATAGGTTGTTTGAGTACTGCGAAAGAAACAGACTCTCTCTCAACGCTTTGAAATGCAATCAAATTACGTTTAGCCGTTAAAAAAAAAATGCATTTTCAGTATTTTATCAACCATGATCCGATTCCCAACGCGCTGAGCATTCGCGACCTTGGCGTTCAACTCGATCACCGATTGACATTTGACAAACACATACAAGGTATTGTCTGTAAAGCGTTAAAAACCTTGGGCTTCATTAGTAGGGTCTCTAAGTCGTTCTCTGACCCGACTGTATTCAAAACCCTTTATTTTGCATACATCCGAAGCGTATTAGAGTTTACATCTCCGATCTGGAATCCGCAATATCATGTATGTAAGGAGAGAATAGAAAGTGTCCAGAAACGATTTATGAGACAACTAAACTACCGTCAATGCTTGGGACTGAACACGTACGAGGAGAGGATGAATCACTTCAATATTACATTATTGGAGAACCGCCGTATCACGGCAGACATGGTATTATTACACAAAGTTATCCATAACGTGTACAACCCGTATTTCACACATAATCTATCTTTTCACCTTCGAAGTCCCGTGCGTCCGTACTAGGTATGCCCAGAACTCTATCATGTACCGCTTAATGTCAACTTACGATAGTCATTTCCAGAATATCGACCTATTTAACATGAAAGAGAATAAATTTAAGCAGAGCATTTACTTAAAATTAATCGAAAATGCGACATAGACATTTCTCATGGAATATTTATGTCTTAGGGACTATTTGGTTTTCCATTCTTTGTTCTTTAACTTTATATATGATGGAGTAAATTTTTCTTATTTTTCTTAATTTTTCAAATTTTTCTTAAATTTTTCCTAAATTTATCTTAATTTTTTCTTATTTTTTGTACTGCACATTATTACTTAAAATCTATTGACACCCATTCCTTCCTTTTCCTTTCCTCTTCCTCTCCCAACCCCCACAACTTGCACTGTGCGTATTGGAGAATTAACTAACTAAAACTATTGTTGAAAGCATGTCATTGGCCAGAAATATTGTATTTAATGTAGGTAATTGTAATATTTTTTGTAGCGCTGTATGTTTTCCCTGTTAAATAAATAAATAAATAAATAAATTGTTACTGTATCATGTCAAATAATAATTTCATTGAATTTTAGTTTTAAGTCCCTAATACGATTATTATAAAGTATGTGGTAAGAGCCTTTGTGGTAAGAGTTCTTTGCGAATTCTATGGCAATAAGAGCTCGACCATATCCCAAGAGGAAGTACATCGGCATGACACCAGGAATAAAACCCAGTATATCCGACCGTTCGTAGCACGTACTGCCAAGTTCCAGGCGATTAGTCGATACATAGGCCCCAAACTTTTTATAAATTGCCTGACAGTTTAAAAGCGATTAAAAACATTGATATTTTGAAAAGATCCATCCGAGTCTATCTGCTTAAAATCAAAATGTATGCTCATAACGACTTCTTATAATATTGTAAAATACATAGCATCGTATCTACCCATTTAATCTAATACATATTATTTATTGACAATTGTTTTGTTGTAAACTGTTATGATATAGTCTTTGTTTTTGTAAATTGGTAAGTTTAAGTTATATATTGTATATCATCTCTTGGCTAAATTGAGTAACTAGTTTAAGATAACTTAAATCATTTCTACATAATTGTTATGGTTGTATTAAAAATTAATACTTTTATCTTTATCTTTATCTTATCTTTAGAAACTTACATTTATTTTATTTTTAATCGACTGATTATATGTATATCGAATTCGTAATCACTGGTTTTGTTCTTTGATTTTTACAATATAATCTAATTATGTAATAGAATGTATCCAAAGTATTGTGTAGTAATGTCTAAACAGCTACTTGTAAGGTTTTTAATATATTGAACTTGATTTGATTTGGTTTTAGATCATACTTATTTGTTTTTTTTTTTATTTAACCTCTCAAAGATATTACATAATTCCGAGCTGTAATAATTGAAGCCATAAAGGCTAAAGAAGGCAAATTTCCAAGTGGCCTTTGTAAAACGTATAAAGCATGATGTTGAAGGTCCAATTTACGACCCCTATTCTTCATCATCTATTAAATTCTACGATGCCGCAGTGAGTTTGATGCCAACACCCTCTACTCAAATGATATTTTCGATTGATCCACGGCTTGCGGCGGCGGATGTTAGATCGAAAAAGAGGAAAGTCGCCAACCGCAGCATCTGACTGTTAAAAAAAACTAGTCTATAATTTGATGGCCGTTCGAGTCCGAGTTGAAACCAGTTCGGGATAGCGTGGCCGAATAGGAAAGACGATATTTATTTCCTTCTTCGGGTTTTGTAATCGGGGTTGCCGGGTGGTCCTGGTCGCTCTTTTGAAAGGACGCCCAGCGGGCGCCGTCTCACCCAATGAGCATAAATTACAGAATGGACATATAAAAGTCAGCTGAAAATGATGAGAGTCACTGCATCAATGAAATATAAATAATCGCGATTATACTAGGATGCACCGCAATTATCGGGAATGTACTAGATAGGAATAAGGTAGCACCGCAAATCATACCGCGGTCATAATTAATTTATTTATTAATTTATCATTGTTAAGGCAACTTACTTTTATAGAATGATGCTGTTGATGTAGAAATAAAAATAATGAATGCTTCTTACAAAGCAGCGACAGAGTTACCGGATTGGATTGGGAATGCTTATATTTAAACTGATGTATGCTTATGTTTAAACGATACTTATGTATGGATGTGTACAACTTTCGACTGTACTATGTTAGTAGATTTACTGGGAGTCTTTTTCATTGTTGAACGATCATCCTTAATCCATATATTTCAAAAACCAAGCTCATCCTTTGGCAAAAACATCTTAAATCTCTTAAAATTTTTATTCTCTTCATTACAGTGAATTTAAGCTAAAAACAGAGAATAAGGCACATTGATTATAAATCGCGAATGTCGTTTGTTAAATATGGTCAAAATCGAATGTATTCTAATATAGCTAGTCTTAATTAGTGCCGGTTTACTCTGCAACGCTTCAAAGGAGTGATGTCATTAGCATCATCTCAGGTGATGAATCGTGGATATACCATATGTGTTCGAAAGTAGTGTCAATAGTAGTTCGGGTCTTCGAAGTCAGCTTAAACCTACAAAAGTTATCAGTCCTCACATGCATATCGAAGAAAAGAGTGAACGAATTTAATTTGTAAAAAAAAAGGAAAAGGGGAAAAGACATTAATTTATCTACAAATCGGTGAGTTCGGGAAATGATTACGTCAGTTTGGTAGATAATTGTGTGTTTGACAGGATTGATAGCTGAACTCAGTAGGGGTAACCCGAAATATTCGCGTAAGGTTTTGGAGCAGGAAACAATCGAGAAGTCTACAGTCTTGACCTAAGTATCAATGATTATTTTAAATCCCCGGAAATCCAATATAAGTTACGGTCCGGTGGAATAGTGGGTAGGTCGCCTGATCTCACATTGTTAAACACCTCACATTAGGATTGGTTGTAAGAGATTGTCGTATGATAATAAACCCGCCCATTGTGAAATTTCACAATAAAGAGTAGAAACAAACAAACAAGTTGCGTGGTCATTAGTTTCGATACCCTGAAGGAGCGATCCAAGCGTCAAAAGGGCCATTTTAACAACCTTCACTTCGGATTGAAATTACACTCTGAATAGTAGATAAGGATTTTAACGAGGAGGTGTTCTAAAAAGACAAAAAGTATTTTTGTTTTTTTTTGTTTTCAAGATTTTAAAGACTTAAAGATGTCACCATCCTCCGTGTTGATCATCAACCTCCGGCTCGACCCATCATTACCAAACTAAAATAGAAAGTGATAGTTTTACGAAAATGTATATGATTAATAACTAATGTATAAATCGTCAATTATCTAAATTGACCAGTGGCTACCGGGAAATTTATCTAATAGTGTGAATTGAAAGTTCTCCCAAATTAGAAACAGTTACTTCTACTTAGATGCTGATAAAAATTAATAACATTCAACGCTACGGCGTTTTTTTACATCTAATATTAGATTTTAAAATATATAGCAGCATTTATATGCTCTGCCAAGGTTTAAAGGTCGCAACGCCAACGCTTTTTAATTCATTATCTACCGTATCATATTACTTCGCCGTTATTCCGGCCGGAGGGTATGTTGCTAAGAGCTCTCACAAAATGGTTTATCATCGTTCCCTAATTTATAAAACGCCCACGACTCTTCGTTTAGCGAAATGTATTTCTTTTAGTTATATTACCTAGTAAAATGCATCATCTCCATATTGTGCCGTTGTATATTATTAAACAATTTATTTCTTTATTATGGCGATATACAGAGTTCGCAACACGCATAACACGAAACGTAGATTGTAGATTTATTACCACTTTATAACCAATGATAATATCTACACTTTAAGAAGGAATACAATTTAACTTGAAAATTATTAAACCTACAGCAACTTGTCACGTTTGTATATGATGATCGGTTGCATGCTGCCACCAACTAAGTGATAACTTGTTCCAGGGAAAACCTTTAAAACTTAGTAAAAAGATGACCAAATATCATCCATGTTTAAAAGAAAAAAAGTAGTTTACAACAAATAAATACATTAAAAAAATAAAAAAACACTACTGCCATTACAGAAACTTAACTATTGCATTTAGATTTATTATTTTAACGGGTTTTTTATGCAATACTTGTGGTTTATGCATATAGATACATGTATGTTTCCGGAATGTACTGAATAAAAACTTTTATTTGACACTATACACGATATATTTATGTAAATTTATTGACATTTGGATACTTGGACATTTAGACAACTACATACTTGATATGTGGACAGTTAAGGTATATTATGACCATCAGGATGACATAATGGGTCTAACAATATCAAACACTTCTAAATCGGTTCAAGCGTTAAGAAGTTATGGTGGAATAAAGAAACTGACAACATACATAGCTGAACCCTGAACACAATACAATCATTGTTTGTTGGCCTTCCTGTAAAAAGAGAATTTATTAATTAAATTAAATTATTTTTTTATTTAATTTTAATTTAATTTCTAATTCTCAATCATTTACAGTAAAATTGACAATAAAAAATCATAGTCAAAAATCCAGTAGCATAAAACTGATAACCTAACTGCAGTATAGCCTGTTCTAAGGCGGGCATTTAAATTGTTGAAAATATATTATATGTATGAGCCTATATATACAAACTAAGTAAGGAAAATAACATAATAAAAATGGCAGAATGTATACACTAATAGCTATTATTAATTCTTATAAGCTGGATCTCTCCAATCAAAGTAAAATTGTATCAAAGTAATCAAAGTAAAAAAATGTAGTAAAAAAAAAAAAACATCGTAAAAGACAGTCCGAAATCCATGGCCTATTTTTTTTCGACCTGTATAGTGTCTTAACATATTTTAAGGTGCGTAGTATTCGATAGTATATGGTAACGTTAGTGTAAAGTAACCTACAGCACAGTGTGCCTACAGCTTTGTTTATTTCAGTCGCGTTATATAAGAGATTCTAATGTACTTCGCTAATATCCCGACATATATCAGGCAGGTTCATTATGTTTTTACTTTGAAAATTATACATTTTATTGTATGGAGATTTACCGTGTAATTTTTATGCATATGAGATAATGATAATTTACAGCAATTTGGTAAATCATCGGGGGATACCTCTTTAATAGTTCGACATATGAAGTGGTCAATACAGGAACTAATATTAGTAATTACTCTGGTAGGTTCGTTTATCTGAGAGCGCAGTCCATGTAATAGCATTAAATCTAGATAACCATACGCTTGCTTGTGTTTATTTTCAACGATGGAGATGTTTAGATCGCCCCCTAAAATTAGATTTTATTTAGATGAGTAGCACTTCTTCTAACAGTAATTAGTTGCACTTCTTCTTCAGACGTCTACTCATCTTCGAAAATTGACTACTGTAAGAGCTACTATCTCGACATTAGATGCAGCTGCCTGGAATTTAATGGGCGTTGTAGATATTTGTATTTCTGCGGCTACACAAATATGAGTCTACATAAGTTGAATCAACTTGATATTGTTGCTGATGATCCGGTTACTTGTATGTATACATAGGTCACACTGAAAATTCCCGGATCTGGCCTCTGATACAAATATTCTTTTTAAAATTACAACCTTTGAAAATGAGACTCTTTCGCTGTAGGAAAAAGAAAAAGGTTGTGTCAGTCTCAGTGACGAATTTCGCGAAGGTCGGCCGTTTACCGCTATCGACAACAAAAACATCGTTGCTGTGCGCCGTATGATCGAAATAGACATACATGTGACTACCGTGATATTTGGGCTTACTTGTAGTACAGAAGATATATGCAAAAAATAGTGATAGGTGGAACTAACTCCCACATAGACGGGGATTGATTTTTATAGTACGTTGCTGGTATCTTTTTGACATAGTAAAAATCTAGAAAAATCTAAGCATGCCAAATCTGATGGAAATGGGTTTATAAGCTGGTTAAGAGAAACATAAGAGAGTAACTGACTATATTCCAGTCGTTCAATAGCTTTAGCTAGCACTGGGAGAATTGAAATCGGCCTGAAGTTTCCTGGAGAATTTGTTGAGGAGGTTTTTGGTATTGGAACAACAATGGCATTCTCCCAGACGGCTTCCAAAAATTCATTTTTAACTTATTTATAATGTCAAACAACCGCGATAGTCTCCGATTTGACATGAGCACCAATATTGCCAATCACGAAGAGAAGGGTTGGGAAAAAAGTAGGAGACTAAATACAACCCATAACATGTGAAATGAGGCCTGCACCAATGTTATTACTAAGTATGATCCCCTGCACCTGCAAAACGGTTACAAGCGTCTGGTAGAGATTTTTACCAAGTTTAAAATCGTTGCTCTGGAACAAGTTATGGTATAGATTGCACAAATAGTGCACTGAAGGAAAGCGATTTAGAAGAAACCGAAGAAGACTATTAGATTCAGATTTTCTCGTAAGATGTAATATTGATGAAATACATATGCATTTGTATTCTAAAACGCATTTTGTTTATTGAAAATATGATTTTCACCACTGGGACAGACAGTCGCGTTAGGAAAGTCCCCGGAAATTTCCCGTAAAATGATACCAAACACGATTTTTTAGGATATTTTTTTTCAAGATGGCGGCCAAAAAAAAACGTATTTCCCATTCAGATTTTTTTAGACGTTTTGTATGTCAAAAGATACCAATAACGACTTCAAAAAAACAATTCTCGTCTTTGTGGGAATCAATTCACCGAAAACCCTATATCTACTGTAGGTACTATTAGGTATAGGCAAAAGTCAGGTACAATCAATCCTACACAATCATTTGGCTGTGAGAAAACTGTGCTCGCGGTGGATCGCGGCTCAAAAAAGGGGACGCGTTACTTGATGCAATGCCATGCTTAGCAGATTCAACGAAGGACGTTCAAACTTAGTGTGAAACATAGTAACAGGTGTCGGAACATGGATTTACAGCTACAACCCCGAAACAAAGCAGCAATGGACTTCTTAAGTTTATCAGATGAGCCGAATTCAATCAAGTGCCGCGAAGCGGATGATCGCTTCTTTTATAAGAAAAACTTGACTTGTGGCTAGTATTGTTTTAGATAATACCCTGAATGCTAATTGATTATTACATGATAATTTTATCTCTGGAAGTTATTGACGAAATCCGTAAAACAACCGTAAACGCTGCATCATCTCACACCACGTCAATGCCAGCTCTCACCAGACAAACGAATTTTTGAAGGCGGAAAACGTAAAACTCATGAACCATCCTCTATACAGTCCCGACTTAGTACCTTGTCACTTCTTCTTGTTTCTAAAAAATATAAACCAAGTACCCATTCAACGATTTTCATCGCCAGAGGCTGTTAAAGAATATGAAAAACATGTTTCCGTGGTTATCAAGGAGTGGAAAAAATGTTATAAAAAAACGGTTGTGTTACTCCAAAACAAGCAGCCAACCCCTTCCCCCCCCCCCCCACCACTCCCAACTTCCCCAATGCCAACTCCCCTCCCCCACCCGATAGTCATTGTGCCAAGTGACTATGACAGCAAAAGTAGTATATTTAAGTATTTTGTAGAATTTTCGTAGAATTAAAATGGGTTTTTTTTGCAATATGATGTGGTACCTATGTCTTAAAATAAGGCGGTATTTAAAAAATGTTTGCTTCGCTTGCAGACTTTCTGCTTCGTCTCGCTTGTAGGCATAATCCGAACAAAATTTCACAATGTGGTTTCAGCCCTACGATAAATGTGTATCGAATTTTAAGTCTCTAGATGCAATATTTCGAGATTGAAGTATGACTAGCGCGCGCTCTGGTGAACCGATTTTAACTACAACCTTTTCAACTCTTGCTATGACCGAATGATGCCTGCATGCCAAATTTCAGCTCAATCGGATGAAGCATTTGAGCGCTATCATGGAGGAATACATTGCTTCTAGGCAATAAGCTCGCCGTTTTGTTAAAGCAAATAAAGCGTTTAATTATTATTATTAATAATAATAATAATAATACATACACACACACACACAGACGCACAGACAGACGTCAGTCTGGAAATGGTCCTAATCATCTCAGGTCAAAATGGATATTTCCGTCTTCATCTCGATTTCTTTAACGCGTTCACAATACTTTCCTTAGTGCCGGGAAAGTAAAATTGGTTTATGCGTATGAAAAAAAATATTAATTACCACAAAATTGCATCCCTAAGGGAATGCGTTAAATTATCCCCGATAACTCTGCATAATTGCCAGCCAAATAGCTGAAATTTTTGAGATAACGAGAATGGTAAAAAGGTGGCGCGCGCGCGGAGCCCTGGGGCGCATTCCTCCGATGAACTGCGGAGGTGGAGGCGGAGCGCTCACCCCTCGCGTGGGGCGCTCAGGAGCCCCCGGGGCTCCGGTGGCGGCTTCTTTGCACCTTTGCGCAGCGGCACGGAATCGCAATGAAATGCGGTAATTTTATGAAACTAAATTATCCTCCTGTTTACATCTCTCCTCGCTGCTGTTTTGTATAATATATCCGCGTCCTTTGTAAACGTAGTTTGGGTCATTTTTTATTTTAAATATTTGATGTACCTTATAAATGTACGTTTTAAATTAGTTATCGTAAAATGCAGCAGACGCTCAGATCGTTATAAAACTCAATGCAGACTTCTAGAAATTATAATCTGAAAAATCGAAAAGCCTATAGTTTTCTATTGGTACATAATACTCGAATTTACGTACATGAATTGAGATTTAAAACCAAGAACCACGAAATTATATTAGGAAAAGAGATGTTTTAAAAGGAAACTACTCATACATAATTTATTTGCATGTATATAAACGATTAGTTTAAGGCACTTTATGTTTTGGGTATCTTTGACGATGCACTGTCATTGCACTCACATATGCGAGAAAGGAGAAAAATATTAGTTTCTCATTTCGTTGTGACTCTTTCGTCGTTTGCATCTCTTTCTCACCTCTTTATAATAAGTAAAGTCCAACAAAGACATAAAACTAAAAATCTTCTTTAAATTATTCTCTAAACTATTTTTAATTTATTAAATGATGCCGTAAATGTAAAAAAATCTGTTGTGTCACCCCAAGACTTTCCTGACTAGTATCCGGGGAGGTGCGAAAAAACAGCGACATTTTTTACTCTAGTACCCCTAATTTTCCCCAACCGTAGGTCGTAGAGACCCAAGATTCTAGTCAGTAAAGTCTTTGGGTGACGAAACCGATTCAATAATGGATAGAGAAGCCTCATTATCATGTTAAAATTTATTCAGTTAAAAAACTTTTTCAAAATGCTTTGCTGTTGAAAAAGTAGTTTACAAATATGTATGGCAGGTACCCCAAATATGTATGGCAGGTACCCCAACCGTAGATCGTACAGACCCCAAAATCAACTGGACTATTCACACTGACCATACCTATCGATTGGAGAAAGAAATTTTGAAAGCGGGGACAATATGTAATCAAGGTTCCCCAAATTTGTATGGCAGGTACCCCAAACGTTGGTCGTAAGTACCCCAAAAACTAATAGGTTCTTCCGATGGTTAACAGAAGCTTATATACCAAATTTCAGCTCAATCCGATTAAGCGTCTGGGCGCTATCGTGGAAGAATACATACATACAGACATACAGACATACAGACATACAGACATACATACAGACAGAGATCGGTCTGGAAATAGTCTCAATCGTCTCAGGGAGTCTCAAAATATATATTCCCATCTTCATCTCAAAATTTTTTTTTAGCGCGATCACAATACTTTCCTTTCCGATAGGTCGTCAGGAAAGTAAAAATATATATTGTACTAAAAAGCTGTATACTTTACTTTTCAATGACTTCCAGATACTTGATATCAGACAGCTGTACATAAAATCGATTGTCACTTATTTTCACCACGACACAGATCGGCATTCCAGCCGAGATCACAAACACGACACAAGAAAAAAGCAAACCCAGAAGCAAATTCGGACGAACACAAGGTTTGCCCAGAGACATTATTTGTTTCTGGCCCCTCGAATGTATGATGCATTCCTTGCGACACTCACCGAAGGGCAGAAGCTGAGAACCAGTACCGCTTTCAAAGCTGAGGTCACAAAATGGTTACGTGGAAAAAGTAGAGGCGAATGCGAAAGGCAGCTCATGGAAATTGTGTCTTAAAATAATAAAAAAGAATTTTTTTTGCAATGATTTATTTTTGTTTATTTATATATTATTATGTAAGTATATATACAGTATATATTGAATATAGGTAGATACATTTTGTATATATGTATGTGTGTGTATGTGTATATATATATATTATATGTATAAGTGTGTATTTATATATAAATATATCTATATATTATAATGCCTATGTAGGTAATTACCCTTTTATCCTTTTATTATTACCGCTTTACTAACTAATATTAGATGTCTTTTTCTTCAAATTTTCTTAATTATGTTGCTATTTTTTTTAATTTTTTATTTTAACCGAAAAATTATAAAAAATTGTACTATGTAACAAATATAAGTGTGGTATCACTCCAGAACAGACTGTAGTCTAGTGGAGCTGATAAAATCCATCAAATCTGTACTTTCTTTGCTTCACAAACAATGACTAAGTATTTGCTCTTTTTTACACTGTGTTATTTATGTCAACATTGTAAATTTTTATTTTGGATTTAAATAAATAAATAAAAAAATAAAATAAATTTTGGTTTTGAAGAGTGACGTTGTGAAATTTCATATTTTTTTGTTTTATTTGCTCTTTTACTTGTTGGATGTAAAGTAATTTTTTTAGTCAATCTGTAGAGATTTTTTTTAATAAATGAAATATGAATTAAATGAACTATAAGATTTCGGAAAAAAATCAAATAAACAAAACTATTTACAGTTCGAACATTTAAAAAAAAATTAGGAACCATATAACATGGCA